>VWYI01001432.1:490628-510998 GCA_013399455.1 Anthoscopus minutus | reverse complement strand
CTTCCCTTCCCTTCCCTTCCCTTCCCTTTCCGTGGGTCACTCACACATGCAGCCACACAGGCTAACATTTACCTGGGCATTGGTGGCAAAACACACATTTAAGAGCAAAAACCAGCATTTAAGAATGCTATGCTCACCAGCACCCTGTCCCTGGGTCACAAAGGCAGGAATTGGGAGCTGGATGCATTGGAAGATCCCCTGCAATCACCCCGGGAACTGCTCAAACCTCCCTCGTGTGCCCCTCAAAAACATTTTATGCTTCAGGTGAGACAGATCCTCTTTCCTCATCCCACAGGTGGGAACAGGAGTGTGGAGTAATGTTGGGGTTCCTCTTTCCCTATCCACCAGTGGCCCTTGCGTGCTGCAGGGCATCACCCGCACAGTGCTGCCTTCCGCTTTTCTCCAGACCCAAAATAGCCCCCGGGCCACGGTGGGGGGATGCCGGGGGCGATGCTTCCTCCTTCTGAGACACCACCGTGGCTGCTGGGGAAGGTACACGGACTCTCAAGTGCAGATGAGCTGAGGGGATGTGGGCGTGGCTGCTGTGGCTGATATCAGGCATGGATCCCGAGCATCCTCTGCATACCCAGCTCCTTGCCTGGATCACCCCAACACCCCCCACTTTGCCACCTCCTTGCCAGTGCGGGGGGCTGGTGAGAGCATCCAGACCATGTGGCTGCATCCCATGGAGCAGCCTGGGGAGGGATGGGGTCCCAGCATCCCCAGGGGTTCCCCATGCCCACCTCTACACCCCAAGCAGAAAGCACCCACAGGCTGCTAGAGGGGTTCCCGTTCCCGTCCTGCTCTTTCCCAGAATATGTCAATGACTCCCTCACTGGTGGCTGGGCTTTCCCACTGTCAGACAAAGTCCCCCTGTTCCCACCACAAACGCCCTTAGGAGCCATGGGAACAATCTCAGCTGGAATAAGTCAGACTTCTTCTCTGAGGCCACTTTTGAAGATCACACCCCTCTGCCTGGAAATGAGTCCCTTAATTTCTGCTTTGTTATCCTGGCTCAACTGGCTGCTCTCAGCTCCAAAACAGCTCCTGGGGGCACCCAGGTGCTCCATGCAGCCACCAGTGCTGCCCCGACTGCAGGGTTTCTCTCTGGGCCCCACCTCCTCATCTCTTGCTTCCAGCCTCTTCACTGGGAATTCCCCCAACAGAATTTGGGGTGGCGTTGCTCATCTCTGAAGTCGCAGCAGAGTCCAGGGAGCCACCAGCGCCGTGGGGCAGGAGGGGCTGTCCCGTTTCAGCCCCACGGCAGCACAGTGCTGCCCACAAACCCATCCCCATGCCCAAGAACATCTCAGGGGATGCAGGGGACATGGAAGGAGGTGAAGCCTCTGATCTCAGGGCTTCCCATGCACCCCCAGAATGATGAGCACACCCAAAAGTGTGCGGTCCTGTTGATGCCTTAGGATTTTAGCGTTTATATTTTTCATATATTTGTAACCCTGCAATTCTTCAGTGTATAACTCTAAACTCCATATAGAGTGTTAGCTACTGCTTTCCCATTTTGGTCAGATAAAACAATTCCTCTCCAGGCCTGGGAATCAAGGACACCTCACAGTCTCAGGCCCAAGAAATGTAAACAAAAGTGAGCTGGGGGGGCAAACTTGGAGTAAATTACTTCATTACCTGAAGCTGCAATTGGAAGATTAACCTCCAATATGCAAATGAACCAAACATAAAAGTGTGAAAACCCGTGATCATTTTGGGTGTAGTCCCTGGGGCGTCTCCATCTGCCCAAAATGTACCTGAAAGCTCTTCAATAAATACAACCACTTTTTATTCCTTTATTATTGTCTGGCATGTTTTTAGGTAGCCCAAAAAGGAACCCATGGCCAAGAACACCTCAGGGGGATGCAGGGGACACAGAGGGATGTGGGGTGAAGCCTCAGATCTCGGGGCTTCCCATGCACCCCCCAGAACGATGAGCACACAGGGGAGCATGCACTCCTGCGGGGACACGCGCATGCATGGGGACAAAGGGACACGTGCAGCTGAAGGACCCGGTGGGTGACGGAGCCACGTCCCATAACCGGGACCTTGAACCCCGCAGCCTGGCTGGGGTACAAGGAAAACTTCCCGGGGACACGAAGTGCAAAAGCCACGCTGCTGTCACTGCAGCTGTGACCGGCTCTGGGCGTCAGCTGCCATTCCTGAGAGCTGGGGCAAGGATCCGTCCCCACAGCCCTCCCTCGCGCTCCGGAAACGGGCTGGGCAAAAAACCTCCTCCCCCTCCTCCCCGCTTCTGCCTGATTTCCCCTGCCCTGCCCAGGGCTGCTCTGGGACCTGTTTCCCACCCCGCTAACCCTGCCCTGGGATCCATCCAGCACCATCTGCCGCTTGGAAGAGCCCTGTTCCCTAAGCTGCTCTAATCCCTGAATCCTATCTGCGCCCCGCAGTCGGTGTGAGCTCCCGGCAACGAGCATCTCCCCGGCTTCCGCAGCCCACGCTCCCGCAGCCCACGGCCACGCTCCCTGCGGCTCTCCCGGCTTTTCCCTGCCCGTGATGCTGGGGCTGGTCGGGTTCTGAGCAGTCCCTGCGCTGCGGGAAAATAGGAAATGCTGGGAGAGGCAAAAGAAGAAAAGCAATAAGTGATGCTCGATGCTGCTGCCTCCTGCCTTCCTTTGCCCTGGGAGTGAGCGAGGCGAGCTCTGAGCCAGGAGCGCAGGAGGCAGCCTCGGCATCGGGGGGCGAGAGATGGGAGAGATTCCCCCGGGATCGGGAGCTGTGGGGCAGCTGGCAGGAGAAGAAAAGGAGCGAGGGGCCGAGGAGAAGTGGGAGGAGGCTGAGGGGCGGTGAGCTCGAGGGTGAAAGAGCCGAACGCTGGAGAGAACAGACCCGGCGGCTCAGGAAGCCGGGGCAGGAGGAGTGGGGGCCTGGGGAGGTCTCCCCCGCTCTCCCCGCCGAGGAAGCGCAGGGAAGAGCTTCCCGGAGGATGTGGGGCATGGAGGGAGAGGAAGCGCCGGAGACAGCTGCACAACATCTGGCAGCGGCGCGGCCCCCCGGGACCCCGAGGCAGCCGAGCACGGGGGGGCCGGGCCAGCGCGACGCTTCCTGCCACCCCTCCGCTGCCAGATGTGCACCCCGCTCCCCTCGACCCCGCTCCCCCACCCTTCCTCCCCGCCAGGACATGCCCAACACCTGCTTCCAGTCCAATCCCAGTTCGCAGGCGCTCCCAGGACCCCGTGGTCCCCACAACACCCAGGGGACACGCGGCCCCGTCACCTTTGGCATCCCCATCCTTTGATGGCCTTCCTGGCTCCCGCGGGGCGGGCTGGGGGGAAGGATCAGTGCGTGTCCGCAAATGGGGCGCCTTCCCCTCCATGACACTGCGGTGCCCTTGCCCAGATCAAGCCCGGGCGTCCAGGAGCCCCGGCCCCAGCAGAGCAGAGCAGGGGATACAGGACCACCCCATCCCGGCTGCCACTTCCCACCCAATCCCTCCTGCTCCGAATCCCTCTGGATGCAGACGGTCCGGGGCAGGGCGCTGCCCATTGCGCGGCCCCGGCAAATAGCTGGGTAAGGTTGAACGGCAAGACAGGATTAGCCGCGGGCAGGGAAAATAGCCTCTCCCTTCAAAAATAGCTTCCTGGGATTAAAAATAGCCAGAGGTCCCGGAGCTGTGGCTGCGGGGGGACACAGGCACCAGCTGGGCCGGGCCACCCGCTCCCACACCGGGGGACAATTAGGGGCATTATGGAGAGCTTAGGGCTGCTTGGAGCCATCTGGTCACAGGCAGAGCCCCTCAGAATCGTCCCTGCACACTCCAGGTGGTCCCATGAGCCCCATGGTGGGGATGGTCCCCAAATCCTGGTTATTCCCCTTTCCAGGCAAGTAATGAGGTGTGGCTGACATGCTGGAGGGAAGGGATGGTATCCAGAGGAACCTGGACAGGCTGGAGAAGTGAGCTTCTGCTGTCCAGAAGAGTCTATAGAGATGCTCCAAAAGCTAGAACACCTCTGCTCTGGAGGCAGGTTGAGAGAGCTGTGGACACTCAGCTTGAAAAAGAGAAGTCTCTGGGGAGACCTTAGAGCCCCTTCCAGTACCTAAAGGGGCTCCAAAAAGCTTGGGGCTTTTGGACAAGTGCCTGGAGTGACAGGACAAGGGGTAATGTCTCCAACCTGACAGAAGGCAGGGAATGTAGAAATGTAGGGAATTAGGAAGAATTTTTTCCTGTGAGGGTTGTGAGGCACTGGCAGATGTTGCCCAGTGGAGCTGTGGCTGCCCCGTATCTGGAAGTGTCCAAGACCAGTCTGGATAGGGCTTGGAGCAACCTGAGATAGTGGCAAGGACTGGAACAAGATGAGCTTTAATGTTTCTTCCCATCCAGCCCATTCTTTGAAGTCCCCAGGGTTGTTTTAGGCTGTCCCAGGGCACAGAGCAGGGTTTCCCTGTGGGTTGGATGGGGCAGGGGCAGGTGAAGTCCATCTCAGAGTTCTGTGAGTGTCCCACGACACAGGGACTGCCTACACCCCTGGCACTGGAAACTCCCATCCTGGGGTGATGCTGGGACGTGGCCAGGCATCCCATATCCCAGCCAGCCCCAGGGGTTTTCCCCTGTGTCACAGGAAAGTTGCATTAAAGGAGGCCAGCAGTTCCTGGTCTGGGAATGTGGAGCTCAGGTTTTCCCTGAAAACTCCAGCACAGGCTGAGCCCTGGGTGCCACAGCACTGGCAGGGAGGTGGCTGTAGTATCACCACCACATTGGGGACCAGTGGCAAAGGTGGTCTAAGTGATTCCTTGAGGGACAAGGACCAGAAGCCACCAGCGAGCACTCTGTCCCCACACAGCCAGTCTTGGGAGGTTTAACATTTTCACCTCCACCTCCTATTTTCTGCTCTCCTTCTACCCAGCGCTTGGAAACGGCTGTTCTTTCTCTCCCTGCTTTTCTTCCCGCATTTCCGCTGGCTGTGGGCTTTACACGACATCTCTCGGTTGGAGGAGAGCGGAGACCTCCTCCCACGCCGATGGGAGCGCTGAGTGTGCTGGGGCTGGTGGGAGTCTCTCAGGTGGAGAGATTTCAGCAGGAGCCTTGTAAGGAATAAATCCCCAGTCCCTGGAGTCCCAGGAAAGGGCGAGTCCTTGGATCGTGTCGCTGCAGCCAGAAAGATGCGTGCGGAGTGACAGTGGGGACAGCTGGCAGGGAATGGCAGTGTCCTAGTCTGGAGCGGGGACAGCCACCCTCGGGGAGCAGCGGGGTGGGGTGGCCTGTCCGTGCCCCGCCATTATCATCAGCTCCATCCGTTCCGCAGCCCCCCTCTGCCCCCGCCAGCATTATCCAGCTGATCCCGCTCGCAGCCTCCCTAAGGCACTTAACAGGGGTTAAAAACAGCAACTGGCCCAGCCCTGACCCCAGGGGACCCTCCGAGTCCCCAGCTCCCTTGGTGCTGGCACTGACCCGTTGCGGGGTGGGCACTGTGTGTGTGTGTCCCATTCCAGGACAACTCCTGGTCACCCCATCCCAGCTGGGCTGGTGGGAGCACAAGTGGGGTGACCTCCCCATCACTCCCTGCCTGCACGGGCAGAGAGACGATGGGCGACATTAATGGGTGTGGGCTATTTGTCTACTGCAAAGGAGGGCAACGGGGTGCCACAGCACCCAGCTGGTGCCCCCTTCCCGGAGCCCTTCTCCCTGCCTTCCCCAAAATCCCGCCCGAAGGCAGGGAGATGAAAGCGGGGTCATGCTGCCCTGCCTACCCACATCCTTCCCGCACATTCCTCTCCCTCCTTCATCTCTCCGGGGGTGCCCGTCCGCGCTTGGCTTCGCAGCAGCCCAGGCTGGAGGAGACCTTGGCGTTTTCCCCTCTGTTAAAAATAGCCTGAGATTTATTTTCTGGCAGCATGGAAAGCCCCCGGGGCGGCCGAGAGGAAGCAGCCGGGCTGGGGCAGGCAGGGGCGGTGGGGGGAGAGCGCGGAGGGCAGGAAATAACCCCCGGCAGCGGCTGCCCCGGACGGGAGAAGGCTCAGATGCGAACAGTGTGTGGTTCATGTGGAAACTCCCAGGACAGCAGCCCCAGCTCCGGCCCTGAGCATCCTGCGCTCCGGCAGGAGCCTCTGCCTCTGCCTGATCCCTGAGGCCGAGGTCAGACAGGGCTGGGAACAACCTGTCCTAGTGGAAGGTGTCCCTGCCCATGGCAGGGGGTTGGAACGAGATGGGCTTTATGGTCCCTTCCAAGCCAAACCATTCCATGATTATACAGCAGGGCTACAGCCCCTCTGGACTGTCCTCAGCACCCCAGTCCTCCTGCCCAAATCCCTGGGTTTGTCCTAACCCCAGCCCCTTGTCCTCACATCTTTCCTGACACCATCCTCTGCACCTGTGACATACAGAGGGGAGGAGGGACGCTGGGGAAGTCCCCAGGATGCTGCGGGAGCCCTGGGATGCTGGCAGCCAGCAGGCAGGGAGGGCAGGGAAGAGCCATGCTGAGGGAGCACTTTGTTTGCCACTCCCTGCACCGTTCCCCATGGGTCCATCCCAAAGCACTCCTAGAGCGCTGGGCACTTTGTTTGGTCTCTGTCCCCCTCCACGACCCTGCATGGCCATGCCTGGAGTGGAGGTGGCAGCTGTCTGCACACAAACCACACAGAGCTCTGTGCTGCTCTCCTCTTCCTGGCATTTCACTCCAGGGGTTCCCACCCACCCTCCGAGGATGCTCAGAGTGCCTCTGCCTGCGTCTGCCTCCCGCCGTCCCCCTGCCTAAAGCAGGATGGGGGGACGGGGCTGCCCCCACTCCTGGCTGGCGCTTGCCGTGCTGCTGAGGCATTCTGTCCATCCCTTGCCTGCACACCCACTCTCCGGGAGCGCAGGGCCCCCTCCCGTGCCGTGACCTCCCTCTGCTTCCCAGAGGGACCAGTTCCCGTTTCCTGGGGACCTTTTGGTTTTTGTCCCCCTTCCCCAGCCCATTCGTTATCAGCCTCACTATCATTTCCTCCCTGTCCACCCACCTGCTTATTTTAGTTGCTTCTTCCTTCCTCTCAGCTGCTTTTGGAGCACAGTCCGTCCCCGCTCCCCTCTGGCAGCCCCCTGCCCGGGCACACCACCCCCTGCCCACCGCACTCCCAATGTCCCCTCCGCAGCCCGAGCGGGGCCGGGTAGGCGATGCCGGTGCCGGCAGCGCTGGGTGCCAGGACGTGCTGCCCATGGGCACAGTTCCCTGCCCTCCGGCCGCCGATGGAGGCTCTAATTGAGGCAGGATCCTTCCGTCTCTCCTCGGCTAATTGCAGCCTGCGCTGCCCTGCCAGGCTCCCTGGCTCGCCGACCGGTCCCTCCCAGCGCTGCCTGGCCTCTGCCTGAACCCTGCCTGCGGGCTCTGCCCGCGCCCGGCCTGCCTCCCCCGGCTGGCAGTGCCTTCTGGAACGCTCCACCCTGCAAACTGGTTTGCAAGGAAGCATCTTTCATCAGGGAAAAACCGATGGGTCACATCCCCGCTGCCCCTCCTGCGCCCTGCCTGCATTCCCGCATCCCTCCCTCATCCCCACACCCTGATCGCATTCCTGCATCTTTCCTGCATCGTCGCATCCCCGCATCCGTCACATCGTCCCAGGAAGCACCAAGCGCTTCTCCCCTAGCCGACCCTCAGTGATTAAATCTCATTCCCAAAGCAAAGCTGCGATGTTCCACCACAGGAAGCTTTAAGGAGAGGGTTGGCAGAGCCATCAGCCAGCGCTGACCCCGCCAGGGACATCGCAGGGCCCCGCCAGCCCTTTTCCCTCGATCATTACCACCCCCCGGGCCGAGCTCCCAGCAGCACTGTCCCCATTCCCGTCGTGTTCCGGAGTGCGGGGGCTGCCAGGGAGGGCTCCCAGCGCGGCGCTGCCAGCAGAGCCGGGAGATGTCGGCAGCTCGTTATTTATTTAAAGCTTCATCTTTGCCGGGAGTGCCCGTCCTGCAGGAGGGATCCGGCTGCCAGGGAGGGATCCGGCTGCCAGGGAGGGATCCGGCTGCCAGGGAGGGATCCGGCTGCCGGGGAGGGATCCAGCTGCCGGGAGAAACGCTGGCCAACAGCCACCCTTGCAGGGGCTTTTCTCCCTGCCCTGGGCTGGGCGATGTCCCCCTGCCCGCGGGGAAGACAGAGCCTTCTTCGCAGCCACCTGTCCCCCTGCCTGGCACCAGCCATTGAGCGGGATTGGGGGACAAGCTTCCCAACATCTCTGCTGTCACTCTGAGCCAGCGAGTAGGGTTTGGCCTCGCCACCGCAGTGTCTCAGTCCCTCGGTGGTGACAGGGATGTGTGGCTCGGGCGCCGTTTCCAAGGTAACCCTGGATGAGCTCGGCCTCCACATCCCTCCATGTCCCCGCATCCCTCTGTGCCCCTGCATCCCGCAATCCCCCGCACCGCGAAGCCGCCCATTCAGTGCAGCAGGGGCTTGGTCCCTCCAGGGATGGGGATGGGAAGGGTACCGACCACAGGAAGGAGGGCTAGGGAAGTGGAGAGGTACAGGACATCCCTCCCCTCCCTGTTCCCAGTACAGTCATCCTCTGGGCATGGGTGTGTATGACCTATTCCAAAGACAGGACCTCAAGGACCTCGGGGACCAGGTCAGGGTGTTCCCGTCCTCCCTCCTGGAGCACCTCCCAGGGAGAAAACCAGAAATAGAATCTGTGGTTCCCCACCCTGCCCTGGGCAAGAGGCCATGGCCGTGGGTGGGAGTGCGCCCCGAGTCCCGTGGGATACCCTGGATGAAGTCTCTCCCCAAGCATCTCCCATCTCCTGTCTGGGTGGGATGGGCTGAGCGGGCAGTGCAGTGAGTGCAGGGGTCCCTGGGGGTCCCAACCCAGGGAGGTGAGGGATGGGGTGAGAGACGTGTGGGTGCTGTCCCAGTTGGGACATGCTGGGAGGGAACCTGGCCAGGCTGGGAGCCTGCCTGGGCTGCCTAGTACCTCAAAAAAAGCCATTTTGGATGTATTCCAGGTCACTCTGTCCCTCCAAGCCCTGCTGTGCCCCAGGTCAGTGCTGCCAGTAAGGCAGCACTGAGATGGGAGCTGCAGCCCCCCACCCACCTCCCCACATTCCCTCTGCCCACCCCATCCCTGCAGGCAACCTGGATGAACGTCCCCAGTTTTCCATTAATCCTGACTTGTATTAAACAAGTCTTTCAGGGTAGGCAGCCAGAGCTGGAGAAGACTGGGATGCTCCACTGGGAATGGCACAAAGAGGCTCAGCAGGGGTGGGATGCTCCCAAAGGCAAGCTGAGCTGCAGACATGGTGCCAGACTCATTTCCCCTTGCATTGGGAGGCCCAGGGGGGCTGTGGGGAGCACAGGAGACTGGATCCCTGACCCTGGCCCACCGGCTGCCATGAGGAGGGGAAGCAGCTCCTCTTCCAGGATGCTGCCACCCCGCCCTGGGCACTGTTTATATCGCAGCCCTCCCTTCTCCATCTGCTCCTGCCAGCTCCTCAGGGCCCTCCTGCACAGGGGCACCGACAGCAGCGATTTCTTATTACAAATATGTTCCGGTCCATCGCCTCCCAGATCTGCATCCCTGGGACCTGTGTGATGAGGAATTCGATTCCTCGCCATTAATGAGTTTATGCCAGCAAAGGGCTTTGAAGATGTAATGCTCTGTACAGGAGCTGAGCATCATTTTTATTATTGATTTCACTGCCAGCCCCTGAGATGCTGCTGGTGGACACGGACCTCTGGGTAAAGCCTCTCAAATCCTTGGGGAGGTAGTGGGGAAGAATATGCAGAGAAGGAGAAATCCCTCCCCTGTGGGCAGACATCTCTGCAATGCTTCCAGGTTTGTGCCCTTCCAAGAGCAAACCCCCCACCCACAGCAGGACAACAAACCTCTCCTTGGGATGGAGAAGAGGATGTATGGCAAACCCCCACATCGGGGCCGGGGCAAGTGATCTGAGTCAGCCATTAACAAAATGTCACCCTGCCACCCTGTGCGGGGTCCTGGCAGGAGCCCTGCACAGTGAAGGACCTGGAGCAGCAGAGGTCAGGGTCAGGGTGGGGCTGTGGGTTTGTAAGCAGCAGGAAGAGTGTCTGGAGCCTTTTATCAGCCTTGGATGGTGGCAGCCGCACAAAGGTCCTTGACGGGCTCTGCACGGCTCTGTCCCCACACGCCCTCCCCAGGGACCGGCTGTGCTGGCAGCTGCCCTTCTTCCAGAGCAAACACAGGGTGGGTGTGCAGCCTCCCCCGACTGCTGATCCCACTGGAGCAGGATGTGGCATAGGATTCCCTGCCTGCACCCACCATTGCTGGCTTGGGCTGAGCCTGGAGCTATTGAGATGCTCCACGGACCCCTTGGGCTTTAAACACTGGGGAGGATTTCCTGCCGGCAAAGGGCACCGCTGTCCCTTGGCCTGGACTGTTCCTGGCCATGGGATTTTCGGGAAACGCCTCCCTAGTTCCCCACTGCTGGGGCCACCCATGGTCATTTCCCGTGGTGGGAACTGGAGTGGGTGTGGGGCTCACATCTCCCTCCCAGCACCCAAATGGGGAAATGCCACGCTGGGAGAAATCACCAGGAGCCGCAAAGCTGAGGGCTAATTATCGGCAAGGGAAGGAAGTGGGGAGGGAGATGCTGTGCTGGGGCCGAGGGTGGGGAGAGGAACCGGGCTGCTCCCAGCTCCCAGCTCCGCCACTGACTCACCGGCAGCCCTGGGAAAGCCACCTCGCTCCATGGTTACCAAACACAGCCATTGATAACGTAACGCCCTTTGGTAATCACACCCGAGCAATCTGATCCCGGGATCAGCATCCCTCCCTCCTGGGTACCACTTCAGGGATGCTCTGGTGGGCTCAGGGCTGCTAAATGGGACTAGCAGAGATGTCATCGTTGTGGTGTGCATGGTGGGGCCACAACTGTTATCTGGGATCAGGAAACAGCTAAAAAACTCAGGTTAAGAAAAAAATACAGAAACCAAGCAGAGCCCCATTTTTGCTTCCTGTTTTCGGGGTCTCCATCTCTGCCACCAGGCACTGACTGCCCCGGGGTTCCAGTTTAGTGCAAGAGGCTGATGTCACCTCGGTGCTGGGGACACAGCTCTGGGCATGCACCGTTCTCAGAAGGGGGGTGCCCGGAGCTCACTTGGTGTTTGGGGGATTTTCGGTGGAGTTCCCATGGGTCCTTTCTCATGGGTTGCTCCTGCTGCAGGCAGAGCCAGCTCTGCAGGCAGCACAGGCAGCACAGACACCCTGCCCATAGCAGGAGCACCCTTGGACACATCAAGGCTGAGTTTTGGGGTCTGAGGAGGGAGCTCCCATGCAGCAAACACCCCCCTGGGCATGCCGGGGGGGGGCAGGCACTGACCCATTTATCAAGGTCATGGCTGTGGGCAGCGCAAAGCAGAGGCGATGTGACTATTTCGGTGAGCTGAGGGAACTTCACTGGCCTGATTCCCATAAATAAAACATGCAGGGAACAGCCCCTGCTCTGTCCTATTAATTCTGGACCCCAGGGGCCTGGCTCTGTGTGCATTCAGCAGCTCAGCATCGCCTGCACCGCTCCCCTCTCCGGAGCCTCAGCCAGTCCTGGCTGCACTCAGGAAGGCTTGAAACCCCCAGTTTCCACAAAATGCCAAGTGTGAGTGCTCTGAGGGCACTTTATGGAAAATCCATTTGTTTCCTCAGGCACAGAGGCAGCTGGGAAGGATGCTGGTGTGTGTGGGTGGGTTGGGGCTCAGAGGACAGCTCCAGCTTGCTGCAGCCCCCAGCCCAGCTCCCCAGTTTTAAGGAGCTGGAGCTGTTTCCACCCACTCTGCTTCCCCATCTCCCAGCACTTCCCCAGCATACCTTTGCTTCCCAGCTCTCCAGCAGCAGCCATGGCTCTCCCATGGCTGGTTCCTCCAGCCCCTCACAGAAGGCATTAGCAGAACAAGGGAGTTTAATTATCTGGTTTTCTTCCAGGAGGGCATGAACCCGTCTCTCCCTTGAATTTATCAATCGCTGCCAGATTTTATCTCTTGCTTTCAATTTGCTCGTGATGGTGTTTTCTGCACTGGGGGCACCCTGTCAGCAGCTCCCTCCTCTCTCACCACAGACACAGTAAATGATCTTCCCTCTGTGGCATCGAGTCCTGGCTGCTTTCTCTGACACTTATGGGTGCTCACACTGGGTTTACATCCATTACTGACCACGGCATTGCCCACCCAGCAGAGCCACAGAGCAAACCTGGAGCGATGCCAGCGCTGGGAGCGCATCTTGCCCTGGGGCTCTGCTGAGATCCACGGCCCCACCAGTCATACCCAGAGATGAAGGGCCCCCATTTTCAAGTGACTCAGACTCACCCTTCCTTCCTCAGGAAAACCTGTGATCAGATAAAGCCATCAAACTATCTGGTGAGAATAAACATGCTGCATCTGCACGGATGCAGGCTGTACCCCCGCTAACCCCACAGAGCCCAGGCAGCCTCTGCTGCCGTAACCCTGTCCTTTGGAGGGACACCTCCAGCCCCAGGCAGCACAGCAGGGATTGCACACGTGTGTGCAAGGCTGGGACCTGCTCTCACTGCAACCTGCACTCACTGCAGGTTGGGAGGGTCAATTCCCGACTGGCACCAGGCACAGCATCTCCCCATCCTCCCTCTTCCCACTGAGCTGTATCCATGCTGTACCAGCGAGGAGAAAGCAAAGGGTGAGAAGAGGAGGAGCAGAGGGTGGAGGAGGGAGAGGTAGGGAGAGAAAACATTTTAAAAAGCCCACAGTTGCTAGCAGATGGGCACTGCCCCCGCCAAGGTGCTGCACTGGCAGGCAGAGGGGCTGGCAAGGAAAAGAGCAAAGGGAGGTGTGAAGATCTCCCTGAAGATTAAATCAAACCCACGCTGCTCTGAAGCCCACTGACCCAAGCCTGTGAGCAGGGTTGGGGTTTGGGGTTCCAGACAAGACCCCTCCAGGTCCCCCAACTCCCCACAGCCCTCAGCCCTGTCAGTGAGATGCCAGGGGTTTTCAGGATCACACTGTTCCCATACTACCTGGGGGTTTGCATGACACCGATGGGGCCAAGAACTCATCTCTGGGGACAGCTCTGCTCTCCTCACCCCAAAATACCCTTGGAGTTGGAAATGAAGGAGCATAGTGCTAGGATGTGGCTACAGGTACTAGAGGAGGTTACACTGGCAGCTCCAGCACTGCCTTCTCTGGGAAAAGCAAGGACGGAGTGAGATGTGAGCAAGGAAGAGGGGAAGCACAAGGGGGCTGCTCAAGCCAGTGCTGGGTCCAGCAGGATGTGGAGCTCAGGGCTGGTGTGACAATGAGGGAGTAGATAATGTATTACAGGGAACAAACTCCTGGAGGGATAATAAAAAATGAGTGGGTTGGGTTTAGAAAAGAGCTGAGAGAACACAGACATTCTTGGAGGGGGTTTGAACTACTAAATCCAGGGGGAAAGAAAATAAAGAAAGCATCTGTCTTCTTTGTCTTCTTTGCCCACATCCCTGTGCTACTTCCCAGAGATCAGGGGCACTCCTGGGTTTGGGGCCAGCGGTGGTTCTGCCTCTGCTTGGGAGCACCGCTGAGCCTGGGTGTGGGTGCTGGCCCTGCCAGCACAGTTCCAGCTGGGACAGGCTCCAGGGCTCACCAGACACTGGATGCCACGGGGCCCTGCCTGCCCTGGACCCCCACACCCTCCGGGCCGGTACCCCCGGCCATGGTCCCGGGCGATGCTGAGCTCTGCCCTGCCTGGCCGGAGAAGAGGAAACATCTTCCCGACCGCGGCTGGCTCTGGGAGGGATTTTCCGCTGCCTGTTGGCCACGTGCTGCTGGAGCCAGCTCAGGTGCTGGATCTCCCTGGCTGTAATTTCATCCCTGGGCTCCTGTAACAGCTCTGGCTGGGAGGCACGAGGGAAGTGACCGGGGCGCAGGTCCGAGCCCCGGCCCGGAGCTGCATCCGCCCAGCGTTTCCAGCCCAGCCTTATCTGGCGGCTCCCCCTGTGACTCCCCATTTTCCTCCTTTCCCCTCCTTTCCCCCACTCCACCCCGTGCTCCCGGCAGAGCTTCCTGCAGCAGGGCGAGGGCTGGGGGCTGCGGGGTGCTTGGCCAGACCCCTCCCTGCTGACCCTGGCTCTGCCCAGATAGGAAATCCTGCGGGAACTGAAGCCTGGGAACAGCGGCCGAGTTCTCCCCAGGGCTTGGCAGCACTGGGATTTCGCCTACGGGTCACATCAGGCAGCCTGGCTTCTCTGGGAAAAGCTGGGAAGAGCTGGGAGAAGCCCAGGGAAGAGCATGGAGACCACCAAGAAGGGCCCATGGAGGACACCCATCACCTAAACGTGACATTTGCAACAAGAGGGTTTTGGCACTTAAATGAGCCACTTTCCCATTGGGAATGGTAGGAGGACAGGGCATCACAGCAGGAAAATGCTGACCAGTCTGATGCATGACCACTGGCATGACCCAGGTGTGCAGGAACCAGGTGGGTGTTCACAGAAGGGTGCAAAATGTCATTAACAGCCTTTGAACATCTTCAAATATAAACTAATTATTGACAGCCTCATCACTCCTCCTGACAAGCAATTAAATATAAATTCAAATATTTTGCAAAACCCTTCTTATTTACTTAAGAGCATTTTGTGAATTTTTTGCCAGAGTCCTCCTGATTTTCCTTGTTATTATTTTAGAATGGGAAGCAACCAGAGATGTGCTGCTCCCCACACCCTGCAGCTCAGCTCCAGCACAGCCCTGTGGGGAACCCTGAAATTGGAGCTGTCTGAGCAAATTCAGGACACTGGAGATAAAACCAAAAGGAAGTATCAGGGCAGGAGTAAAAGGAAAACAAGCTCTCCACACCCTCTGAGCTGAGGAGCTTGGGAATGGAGGTGAGTTAATGCCCCCAGAGTGGATCGTCATCCCAAGCTCCACATCAACTAGAGCAAAACTTGACCCAGTGTTTAACGCTGTTAAACCCTGGCTGTGGACTGAGTCATTAGGAGAACCAGCAATTGCCTGCTGAAACCCCAAACCACACTTCCCAAACTCCAGGGGTTATATATATATTTATATATTTATGTATATATATATATTATAACTGTTGCCTCAGCCTGTTGCCAGCAAAGGCTTTCAAGGATCACACTGAGCCAAGGACTCGCATGCAGCCCTGCAATTTCCTTGGGTTCTGAAGAAATCCAAATCTTTGCAAACAGAGGGATCTATTTCAGCAATATCTCTCTTAAACCCTGGGTTTGCAGGTGTTGTAGTAAAGAGGGTTGGGTTTGACTGAGAGACAAATCAGACTTTGAAGGATGCAGGACCATGGGGATGTCCCTGCTTCTGTCTCCTGAAAATGGGCTTATCTGTTTCAAAAGGAATGTTGTGAGCCCCTGATAATGACCAGGAAAGGTTGCAGGAGTAAAGGAGGGTGATAGTGGAGGAGGAAGAATAAAAATTTATTCTGAATGTGCTGACATTTTGCTGTTGATGTCAGGACAAAGCCTGGCCCAAGCACTGACATTTCCCAGATGTACAGAGGTGACAGTCAGCAAAAAGCTGCAGAAGATCTGGTTAAAGAACACTGTCCAAAGTGCACAGCAGTGAGCTGCTCCTGATCCATACCTGGCATAGGAGGAAACCTGGGAAGGGATGAAGTACCAGAGCACTGTGATGGAAAATACAGCAGGAAACAAATCTGAGAAGAACCCAAGCTGAGAGAAAGGAAAGTGCAGGTCCTTTCTTGCAGGATGGTGTCAGCAGGGCACAGGGACCTCTTGGGCTCCAACCAACACATAAATGGCCTGTGGCTTCTGGGTGGGACTTTGAGGGGCCCAGTTTGGCTCCAGGCTCCAATGAGGCGTACAAGAATCAGTGTTTGGCTGCTGCTGGGCCACTCTAGGGAGGGGAACAGAGAAAGATGAGACAGAGCCAGAGGAACAAATCAAGGACAGTGGAGATGGAGCAGGCAGAAGAAGGTGGGGACAGAGTTTCTTGCACCGTCCTGCATCCCTTGTGCCATGGCCCCAGCATCCTTCATTCTTTTTGTCACCTACAGCCTTGGGGGAACCTAAATGGACACCCCAAAGCTGAGCTCACCCAGGCCACAAGAGGTTAGGAGTGGGGAACTGAATTTGACAGCCTGGATGCATCTCCACTTGAGAAGCTTTGAAAGGGAATGTATTTTTGGAGCATTAAAGATCAACTGTTTGACACTGGCCAATCCTTTTCAAGAGCAGCACCAAAGGAGGTCAGTGGGATGTGTCTGGTCAAATATTTTCTACATGACCATCATCTCTCACCCCCTCAAGTATTTACAGACCTGAGAGCATTTCCTGCTGTTCCCCCCTGTTGAGTATCTGGTGTCTCTGCTCCAGCAGGATGCTCCTGTGTGTCTCAGCGCGTGGTGGAGCCATGAAGGACCACCCCAGTGCTTCCTTTGGGTGCAGAAAACAAAACTACATCAGCACAATGTGTTTAGTCCCACAAATGGCAGCAGGTTTACCCAGCCAGCAGTGAGACAGCGCACGATAATGAGAACACATCTGCGGGGGTGGTGGTGGTGGGGAGATGGGGTGGAAAGGGGGAGGTTTATTCTCCAGGGGTTTTTTGTAATCTTCACTCACCATATTTAGTAGGCTTGTGACTTGCCCTTGCTAGCTCATGGAGAATTCCCCCAAGTGTTTACTCCCACAACCTAGCAAATGCCTCAATACACATCATGGAAAAAATACAATCGACATCTTCACTCCCACTAGAGAAGGAATTCCAACTTGCCCGGCACAGACCGGGAGTATGAGCCTGAGAGAGAGACAAATGCTGCTTCATTAGCTCCCCTCAGATGTGGTGTACTCCTCAAATGACCTGGTCAGGGCTGCACCACCTCCCTCCTTTCCTTCACCTAAGGAACCCCTGACCTTTGGTCAGGGCAGTGGGGACAGGAATGTGGGTCCTTTAACCCTTTCCTCTGACATCTGCCAGCTGCTCTCCATGCAGTTCACAAAGCTGATGGTCCTGGGATTTCCAGGGATTCAGAGATGCTGTGAAGGGCAGAAGCAGAGCTCTGCAAAATGGCTTTCTTCCTGCTGTACCTAGGGAAGAGCAGGGTTTGGTGATGGAGAGCCAAGTCTATCTTGTACAGAGCATGGAAACAAAATGGGGATCACTGAGAGCAGAGATCACAGACCAGAGATTGGCCAGGATTGCTTTGGAACCTCTATTTCTACAATACTTTAGTTGAGGAAAAAACACTAGTTAGGTCATTTAGATTTTGTCAACATGTTCCCAAACTGCCCACATGACAAGGACACCCAGGAAAACATTTTAATTTATCAAATGTTGAATCTTCTGCAATGAACATAAAGTAGAGGAGAGCTGGAAAGAGCAGCTGAAATCAGAATGCTCAGTGCTTCTGATGATTTGGTATTTTTGGCTAGGAATTTCTTTGTCCATATCGGCAAATTTTGGGAATTTCTGCCAAGAGAAGTGGTAGAATCACCATTCCTGGAAGTGTTCAAAAAATGTGCAGATGTGGCACTTGGGGACATAGTTTAGTGGTGGGTTTGGTAGTGCTGGGTTAATACTTGGACTTGATGATCTTGGAGGTCTTTTCCAACCTCCCCAATCCCATGTTATTGCAAATGGGACATGCTATGAATGCAGCACCCAGCCAGCTCTCTTCTGCTGCTGTCCTCTGGTTTGGTCCCACTATACCCGAGTGCAGGAATCAGTGGGAGGATGGTGCTAACTTATTTGCACTGGAGAGGTCTTGGAGATTGTGCAGGGAGGAATCACAGAGGTGCAGGGACACCCAAAAGCCAGCAAAATTCAACAGGACACATACAAGTCTATGGTGCTTAATTTGCCCGCTCAGTGTGGGTGGAGCACTGGCAAGTGGTGTCAGCGTGGCTGTGCTGAGGGTTCAAATGCTCACATGCTCTTGGTAGAACAAAAGGAACATACCAGGGCAACTCTAAGCACTCTTGTGCCACAGGAATATGATCTTTACCTGCTGTCCCAGTAGCTAAAACCCATCAACAGTGTGATACCACCAGTCTCTGCCAGGGTTGGGCTGGAAATATGTGGTCTGTAACTCCTGATATTACATTACACTCCTAATCTCTCCTTTGCACACCAAAAATCACAGGAACTACCCCAATTACCCTGATTTTTCCTCCAAGCTCTTATTTTTCCATGCACATCCTTTCCTTCTTCATGAGGAGAAAGCATCTCTCAGGGCACACTGAGCTATTGCAGTATTTACCTATAATATACAACACAAACTTCTAATTAAAGGAGAGAGTGGCTTGGCAAAAGGATATTAAAGCTTTTCAAGTCTCCTGAAATCCTTTGTGTGGAACAGCTTTGGGAAACAGGGCCTGCTGCCACCCTCCCCCTCTTGGGAGCATTCCCCAGGGCAGTGCCCGGGCAGCAGCTGCTGCTGTTCCGGGGGAGTCAGCCCAGCCTGACACACAAACTAATACCACAGGAAGAAATGGTTTCTTCCAACAAAGACCTGGGAAAGAAACCCTGGCCAGAAGGAGAGAAGGGGAGCATACATCCTGCACCTGAGGAGCTTTGGAGTAACAGGGGAAAGCTTGGCCTCAAACAGAGGAGTGAGGAAAGGCAGGAATGGTTACAACTGCGACCAGGTATGATGCAGATGTCACGCAAAAAACGACATAATGGCATAGAGCTCCACTTTCAGCAGCCCCTTTAACCTTTGAATTTCTGGCTAAAACAAGGACAGACTCAAAGGCACAGAAAGATATAATACCTGCAGGTGGGGCCGGGACAGATTCACATGAAAACCAGCATGAGCATTAAGGGTGGAAAAGGGATTTTGTTCAGCTCTGGTGCTCCTAACCCACAGGTGACAGAGGCTGGAAAACGTGTTGTGCACAGGATTGTGTGTGCAGATAGAGCAGGTGGCAGCAGGAACCCCCGCCCAGCGCCAATTCTGTGTTGCTCAAGTCTAAGGAATTACGTCCTTGGTTACATTAACAACTTCTGCAAAGTCTTCATTTGCATTTTAATGGAACTCTTTCTAGGAAGGTGGTGCTTGGACTCTGTTGCAATATAAAATGAAGAGGTAATTAAAAACATGCTAGAGTGAAAAGGCATTTTATTTTCATTAATCAGGTTTATTCAGAATCTTTTCAAAATTAAAGGTATTTAGGGTATGTGGGAGGAAATGGGGGAGGAAAATACATGATGAAACATCCGTTTATTTAAATTACAGACTAAAAAGTGGAAAATATACTTTTTGTGAGTAGACCTCCTAGGCATTAAAAGCACCTTACAGAAATGGATTTGAATGAAGAGTAGGCATAAAAGTCAAGTCTAAGATTTCAACAGCAATCTGCCTACTTGAAAGCCAGAGATTAAGGAAATATATAGGATGAGGGAAAGGAAACCACGGAGGAAATTTTTAAACCTTCGGCACGCAATTAGCCAGGCAATTACTGTGATTACACACCTAAGTCAGTTAACTACGCAAACAGCCAACTCCGTTGGTCAGACACGTATTTCCCCGATTTCGGGCGCAATCACAGCATGCAGATGTTGATAAAACAGTTTGCAAACGTTTTATCTGCTTGACCAGCTCCTGCTTTCACAATCCAGCGACCGCACAGCACCGAGAGCGATTTCCCCGCTCACCGCAGCCATCGTGCGATCGCGCCGGCTTCCCCCACGCTCCAGACCTATCCTGCCCTGTTAAGCTCCGTCCTTTGAAATATAGGGCAGTTTCTGTCAGATCCTTCAGCGCGACAGTCAAAAGGGCAAAGCCCTGCCCTTTGTTGCAGCGGGAGGTTTTCCATTGCGGAGCTGGCTGTGATCTCCGTCCGCTGTGATCTCCATCCTTCCCCGACCACCGGCCATTACGGGTCAAGGGGCTTCGAACTGCACTTATTTTACATTGTTTCATCTCAGGGGACTGTGTGAAATACATCTCAGTGCGTACAAGAGGGGGAAAGCGATTTTTGTTTCTCCCTGCAAGGTCCGGAGGAGGCTGCGGCACTGCCCCGCTCCAACACCCGCCGTCCTCCATCCCGCCGTGGGGCTTCGGGGACGCGCCCCGCTGAGGGCGCACAGCCACCCGTCCCGAGGCCAGGCGCACCTGCCGAGGGCAGGACACACCCGGGGAGGCCCGGAGAGGTCCGGAGCAAGAGCACGGCTAGGCTCGGGATCAGGACCGGGACCAAGACCGGGATTAGTGCCCGGGTCCCGCCGCCGCCCCCGCCTTAGCGCAGCCCCCGCGCTGTCCCGGCGTGCCCCGCGCGCCGCGCGCCCCCGCCCTCCCTCACTTCCGGTGTCCGGCAGTGGCAGCGCCGCCGGTGGCGCCCCCGCTCCCCCGGCGCAAGGGGAGGGAGGCGTGGCAAGAGGGGCGTGGCCGACGGAGGGGCCGCCGCCCAATCATCGGCCGCCGCTGGGGGACAGTGGGCGGGGACAGCTCCGGCACGCGCCGCGTGACCACGCCCCCCCA
>VWYI01001432.1:444322-490061 GCA_013399455.1 Anthoscopus minutus | reverse complement strand
GTAACCTCCAAAAGGGGAATTTTCCAGCTGGTAATTTCTGCTGCGTCAACACCCAGCTCAAGGGAGAGGAGAAGAGACAAGGGGGCATTTTAACAGCAGCTCCACTTGCGGATAGCCAGCCTCAATCCCGGCTCCAGCATTAAAACCCTTTCCGCCCCCTAAAAACCAGCATCCGTGCAAGTTGGACCAAGAGTTTGTCAGGAGTGTGGTTCAAAACTGCTTGGAAAAAGGGATGAGGTAATAATACTGGTGAAGCATGTTGTATTTCTCTCTTTCTGCCTGTCTCTCTTTCTCTTTCTCCCTCTCCTCTCCTCTCCTCTTTTTTTTTTTTTTTTTTTTTTTTTTAAAGCCAGGCCTGTTTTGGGTTATTGTCTCCCCCTAAAGCCAGACATAGATCGCCTGGCCTTGCCTCCATTTTAATTGCAGGCTGAAATGGGGGAAGTGACCCTCTTTAAAAAAAAGAAATACAAAAAACCCCAACAAGCAAACAAAAAAAAAAACCTTGAAAAAATAATGCTGTTCCTTTGGGGGGGATATAGGTGATTTTTCATAAGGCTATAACAAGTGCAAAAGTGGTTGGAAATGTTCTCTGTCATATTGTGAAACTAGTGAGGTGTCCTCCCCCCTCCCCAGAAAAAAGTGCTGGTAGAATTTGGCGGAGGGGAGAAGGAGAGGTGCTGGGAAAAGCAGGGGTTGTGCTGCTGGATTGCCTTTGTGTCTCTGTAAATAGACATGTCAGTTCCCAAAGTAATACAAGTAGTGTCTGATAACTCAATCCCAGATGACAAATAGAGAATGGAGCAGATTTTCAGGACTGTAATAGTGGGAGGATTTCTCTTTTGAAATGGAGAGGAAAAAAAATGTTGGTACCTCCTGAGGAGGTTCTTCCCTGGCACATTATTGTGGAGCAGAGCATTCGGATGGAATCCGGAGACATAAACCCTTATTTATTTATTTTTACACCTGACCGGAGAAAGGTAAACAAAGGAGAGTTTAACAGCTCTTTAATGAATTCCTCATGCTTTTTATTTTGAAATCCCAATGATTCATTTGGCAAGCCTTGCAGGATGGGATTATTATCAGCATTGTTTAAAGCCATGCTAATTAGAAGATGTGTTTAGCAAACAGTGGCATTGTAGACACCTGTACCAAAGTTCTTGTGTGCATTTTAATTGCATCACTGGTATCATTTTTAGCATTTAGCTGCTGTCATTGAGATATAGGTCTCAGTTTGTGGACTTAATCAAGTATTTATTGAGTGTGTGTTCTCTGTATGCACAGATCAGCCCTGCTACTAATGCATTAAATGTGTTTTCTCAAAAAAGACAGGGAGTATTTTTTCTCTTTATTTTCCTGTGGGGATTATAAGAAAAGGCAGTGATACCCAAGAAGAGTGAGAAAACCATAATTTGTGAAGAAGAAGCTTTCTGTGACTGGATAGCTCTTTCATTTTAATCAATACCTCACTTTTATGCTTTTATAACCTCCTTTAATTGGAAATAAAATTTAACTTTCCCCTTCTAAACTCTCTCACTGTTTGTCAAGTTTTATATTTTGAAATCCTTAGTGATGGAAAAAAAAGGGTGGAGTGTATTATTAGTCACAATATTTTCAACATGCAGTGAGGAATTACAGCTTTGAGGTGTTTTTTGGGAGCTGTCAGGCAATGGGCAGAGAATCTGCCCCAGGGGCTGGAGGGAGAGCTACAAGAAGGATTCAGGGGGCTCCCAAACTGCTGAAAAATATTCCGTGGTTTGATGCATTCATGGGATAACTGAAATAGAAAACGAATCTTTTGGTTTTGATGCAGCGTGTCCAGGAGGGGGAAACTCACTCACAGCGAAACTTCTCTCGCGGTTGTTTTCATAGTCTGTGTGTTCGCCTGGGTGGAATTGAGTCAATTTAAGTCTGGTACCAAAAACGGGGCATTCTAGTAACTCTCACCTTAGGTGTTTATTCCTGTGCTTTAAATGCTGCTCTGTTCTGGAGTGTGTAGGACTGAGCCTTTGAAAACATGACCTGTTCTTGGAGGCTGGAGAAAATGGGCCACTTTCTCCCCGTGGTCTTTGTTTTCTGGGACAGTTGTACAACAGTGGATATGTTCTTCACAAGAGGATATTTTTTTTTTAAATATTTGGAAGTGCTTAGAGGAAAACCAGTTTAGCAGCTCCCCCCTCCCCAGCAGCCCTCTGTCAAAAGGAAAAATGCCTCATATTTGGAAGATCTGTTAATTGCCGGCTTTTCCTCTGGTGATATGTTGTGTATCTGTGAGACTGAGCATATTCTTTTTGTTTTAGCTGTCCACTTGGGTGGATTTTTTTTCTTTTAAGATCCATGTTTTTGAAGTTTCTAAGCAAAATTTCCTTTCCTCCCAGCAGCAGTGCAGCACAGGCTGACACCCAATCCAAACTGTCACTGCCTGCTTTCAGGACAGAATTATTTCATAAACAGCTCAGCCTTTCCCAGGACATTTTTCCCTTCGTGTTGCTGGTTTTACTGGCTGCTCCAGAGCACTCTGTAACACTTTCCAGACTCCCCTTAAATTGGTGAACAGCATTCACGGGGGTTTTCCGTGCTCCTGTGTGTTTAGTTTAATGGGCAAACAGAAGGACAGGGAGAGGGCTTAGTTTAAGTCTTTGAAGAGCTACCTGCAGTTGTAATGGTTATCCCACATGTCTTCTAATTCCCAGGAGGCAGCAATCTGTGTCCATTCCTGGCTGTGAGAGCTACCCTGGAAAATTCTGACACTTTACACAGAGAGATTAATTCCGTTTTTACATTTCACTCCTGGCTTGCGTCTGGCTCGAATATTTTGAAATGTGGAGCTCACCTGTGTTTTCTGTGTGTGATATTTGAAACTCGCAATGTGTTAATACTGAAAGCAAGCAGGTTGTGTGCAGAGAACAGGGGTCACGTTAGGAGAGAGCTCAAGGAGCAACCGTGGCTGCGAGGCAGAGGCAGGAATTTGGTCTGCGGGAAGTCCTGCAATCCTATTCCATCCCTAAAGCATCTCCGTGGGAGTTTTTATGATATTTGGGTAAAGCACAATAACAGTCAGGGCTCCAGTGTTAGTTAAAATTTGTTGCTTCAAAGCTTCACTTTATTCCCTTCCCGAGGACTTTTTGTATGTTTGTGTTTGCAGCCCCATTAAATACATCCTTCAGTAGTTGGGCTTCTCAGTTCCCTCTGGATCTTCAGTCCTTTAGGCAGGATGAGAAATAAAAGCCTGTATGACTTCATGCAGGGCTTCTTTCCTTGAGATGCAAGAGGGAAGACTCTCAACTTCCCTAAACAGATCAATAGTTTGTGCTGCCTTGGTGTGTTTGGATTCACAAGGATGTCCAAAAGCTGCTCTTTGGGATTGAGTTCCCATCCTCCAGCTGCTGACTGATCGTGCTGGTGTGTAACTTCTTGTTACCCATCTCCCCTTTTGTGGAACAGGGGTTTACCCAGCTCTCCCAAACATTTTCAATTATCCTGGTGAAAAATCCTACTAGAAGTGCTTATTCTTCATAAAGGCAAACCAGTGTGAAGTCCTGGCTGAATTCCCTCCGGGATGTGGTGGAGTCCTGAGGCTCGTGGGTGGGGTTTGCTCTCCCTTACCAAGTCAGCTGTGGTGCAGTTATTTTCTGAACAGTCTCTTTAACTTTCTTTCATACCCATGTATTTTAGAAACATCAGGCTGCTGCTGAGATGTTGGTTTGGAATAGCTTCTGAGTGCTCCAGAGGCAGGGTGAGATCCTTGACAGCCATTCTAATGAGATGCTAATGTGTCCCACTTGGCAGTGTTCAGTTGTGCATAGGTAAGGATGTCCCTGGCACAGGAGGGGAGAGGTGGCTTTGCTGGAATGTGACAGGTGGATGCTGGATTAGAGCTGAAACTCACCTTTTTGCCTTGATTTTTGGGGATGTGGCTGGCTTTTATTCCACCACCAGACAATGGTGATCTTGTCCTGCTGCTCATTTGACTCTTATGTGCCCTTGGGAAGAAAAACACCCTGCAAATGTTGGAAATTGCCCTGTGTTTGCTTTGTAGTGACTCTGAGTTGGCATCTCCTATACTGGAAAGAGGCACCAAGGTGTCAAAAAAATTATACAAACACATCTATGAGCTTGTCTGTGGACTAAAATACACTTGATAATGAGAATGTCAGTGTGTACCAGGACCTTACCTGCCCAAGAACCCTGCTTAGAAAAGTGAGCAGGGTTTTGTATAGTAAGAAAGATGTTTATACCTCTGTATATTAAAATACCTAGTTATCTTTCCTAATTATTTCCTTGTCATATGTTGAACAAGCTTCTTATTCCATCCAAGTGAGTTTGCTTCCAAGTGAGTTTTCTCACCCCACAGAGCTGATATTTCAGGGCTTTGGCTTGTTCTCATAGAAGAAAGGGTTAAACAAAATTTGCACCTTTTGCACTGATACAGCATCAGAGGAAATACCTTCTGACTAGCGCTCAGATCATGCCCTGAAACAGAAGAATCAATGGTCTGTATTGGACATTGGGTACTTAAAATATCCAAGCCAAACTAATTTAAGTGCCAATAAATGAAGTAGTCAGGGCCCAGTTGCTCTTAACAGTCCTGCTACTATAAGGCTGGAGAATGAGGTGGTGGCTAAATATAAAATGAGCTTTTTGACTTCCTTCTTGTTACCAAAGTGTCCTTCTTGGCTTCACTCCCCTTCTTTTTTTTTTTTTGTAATAGTAGTTGATCAAATCTGGATTATGAGATTTGTGCTAAAAAGTAGACCAGGATCCTTACCCAAGGCACGGAGGGCTTGTACCATGAATTACACAAACAGAATTAGGTTGTTCTCAGAGCCCTTCATATGTTATCTTTAGTGTTGTACTGGTTGATTCTTTTATTCTTAGATTATTCATGACTCCTTGTGTGTCTTTTTTTGTCTTTTAGGCAATCTTTCTCTTGGTTTTTATCCTTGCTTTACTTCCTTTTAAAAATCACCTCATGATTCTTCCTCCTTTGGCTCCCTCCCTTTTTACATATTGAGTTTGGGAACTTTGGCTAAGATCCCCTAAAAAGCCCAAAACCAGTGAGAAAATTTAGGGGAAACCATTCTTCAGGGCAATTCCCAGTGTGATAAGTTTACAGCTCTCTAATCCTCTTTTTTCTTTAAGGTACTTTTAACGTTGTTTTTTGACTAATACGTGCACAAGGGCAGAGGTTTTTTGCTTGGATTTCTTTTGTGACTTTTTAAAGTCCTCTTTTAAGATCTTGTAGGAGATCTTAAGGAGATCTAATGGCACTTGGACAGGTAAGTGTCATATGAGCCACAGGCATTTGAATTTTTCAGGTTGTTTTTTAATCTTCGCTGCTAGAGGAGCAGATATATCTGTAGCTAAATTCTTATTTTTTTTTTTTGATGTCACCAGACTTCTCAAGCCTGGTACCCTGCACCAGTTCTGCCAAGTTCTTACTATGTCCTACAGGGTCCATGACATGAGTGGTGTTTGGTCTGTTTTTCTCCTGGTGCAACTAGATGAGACAGAACAGAGATCAAAAATAGGGGAATGATTTGAGTAACTGTTACTGTACCAGGATGGGGAGACAGGCAGGTGGACAGAGCTGGAAGTTATGGGGAAATGAATAAGGGAAATGCAGAGGAAATCCAAGTGCAGTGGAAATATTACTGTGCCCTGTTGCAAAGGTGCATCCTGTCATTTTAGCAACTTGTTACTCACTGGAATATTGTATTTCAGGCTAAATAGCTTTTACAGGAATGGAAAATAAAGCTTCTGTTAGTTATTTGCATCTTTGTTTTCTGTTTGGGGTCTTTTTTCAAAGTTTTTTTCATGTTTGCGAGAGAAGCAAAGTTCTTTCCTCAGTACTTGTGTGGATGCTGCTTGGTAGTTAAAAGCTGAGGGTCATGCTGGCTTTTGAAGGCTGTGATTCAATTGAGCTGGATGGGAATAAAACTCAAATCTTTTCATTTCACACAACATGGACACATGGTTTTTCTGTAACCTTAGGCAAATGTTTTGGTTTGGAGGGGAATCACTGTAATCATGAGGTGAGATTAATTCCAACCCCACTTAAAGCGTGTGGGTAGCAGAGGTCACAGAAACATTAACTGAAACTTCCATGAAAACTGAAACAATGCTGTTAAAGGTTTTTTAAGTCCTTTTATAAAGTGCTGGTTTTTAAGAGTGATGTTTTCAAAGCATTTCTGGAAGCATAGTTAGAAGTTGTTAACTGCCTTAAAACTGGTATGTTAAACTCTTTCTTTACATTAACACAAGGGCTAAATAATTTTTCCTGCATGATTAATTATAGGATCATATCAGAATTTTTCTTGTTAAAATGGCAAACAGTGTTGTAAATGTGCAGTTATTTTAAACATTGCATGTAATTATGTGACACTTAAGGGCTTTCTATGGTGTTAAAGTTTGGATTTTAATTTTTGCCTCCTATTCTTTCCATTCCCAAACACAGGACATCTGATGAACCTTCTGGAGCTTCTTACCAGAGACCATTTTCCTCTCTTCATTGAAACATGCATTGTCCAGCTGTGAAACATTGCAAGGTTTATTTTTGCTAACAGGAAACACTTTCAAGTATCGGTAAGTTCTCAGCATTTAAAGATATTTTTGTCATGTGGTATGGGAAAGAGAAAGGGGACCTGGAGACAACGTCATTATGAGGGCTGAGAGTTCTTCATAAAACTTGACTTAGCATTTATAACAAGGGCTCATTTAGCAATCTTGGTCATCTGCAAAAGTTGGGGAAATACCTCTGGCTGTTCCTTCCTCGTGGCAGAGGTGCCTCCACCCATCACAGTCGCTCGGTTCTCATCTGTTTGATCACAGGAGGGAACCAGGTGCAGAACTCCAAGCAAAGAAGGAAAAGTGCAGGGCTCAGGTTTGCCATTTTCACCAGTCTGCTCTGGCTCTTTTTGTGCTCTGGGACAGGTGTAAGTGAGAGCTTTAACAGTAACAGCCCCAAGTCTAAGTGGAAATACAAACACCTTGTTACACTTTGTTAACAAAGTAATTTCCCATGTGTCTGGGTTGGTCTGGCTCCCTCACTTCGCCACTTTATTTTTTCTTAACTGTCCAAAAACCAGGACTAAAAAGAGCTCGCCAAAACAATTGCTATGGAGAAGCAATCAGAAATAGAGAAAGGCAAGACTTGGCAATCCAGAATAGAAACTGAGAACAAAGTCACTGGTGTTTGCTTCAATTGGGTCGTATTTGTTTTCAAGAGTTTCAGTTCTGCTGTTTGCCATAAGAATGCTTGAATTTTCCTTATTACTTAATTTGTTTGTTAGATATTTTATTTCACCTTCTATAATGGCATTAATTTGTGTTAGAAAAGCTTTCTTAACTTTTATTTTCTTCTGATGTTTCCTTTCACAATCTGATACTACAGAAGGTCAGTCTTGAAATCACCAGTATTGATTTATAGCTTATTTTCATTAAGAGAGCTAATCTGTGTATTGATGGTACTTGAAATGCAGCGATCAAAAAGGACTTTGTTATGGTTATAACAATATAAAGCTTTGAAAAAAAGCAGATTTCAGAAGTGTAAGATTGTAAGTTAAATGTTGCCAGTGTGCTGTATATGATATTGTAAAGAAAACAACATTTGTTTTATACAAGAAAAATAGGTGTATAAGATGATAGTTTTAGTGGATGTGTCTTCACAGACAAAAGCCTTGGTGTAGTTGAGCTATTCCTACTCTTTGTACTTTGCAACCATAAACACTCAGGTTTTCTCTGAGAAGCCCGTCTGTACACGTGTCTTACTATACCTAAGTATCTGTATTTTACACAAAACTTTACAAATCTTGGGATTATTTGGTCTCTTAACCCAGAATGGAGTCAGCCACTAGAAACTGGCAACTAAACATTTCAAGAACGAATTCTCCTGAGTGTTCCACTGCAAATTTCTTTCAGGAGCTGCACTGATAGCTTTTAAACCTCTGTATTTTATAGGTCAGATAAGGTGAATCTCTTTAAAGAGTCATTAAAGTGAGAATGTTTTGAAAAGCTCTCAAACAGGAAACCCTGTTGTTCAAGGGTCTGATTGAAGTTTTAGCAGCTAAAATTAGATCTTTTTGTTCCCATACCTTTAAGAAGTAACTCTTGCTTACATTATTACAAAGTAGTAGCCAGGCTTTAATTGCTTTCAATGTATTAGGATGCTTGGAGTTGACTTTTATTAAATTCATTAAGTCATAAGTAAGAATGTAAAAACTGTGAATTTGGAGGGAAAGGACTTCAAAACATTTCTCTATTAGTTTGTTGCTAATAATTGTTTTGCTAATAATTGTTTTGGTTTTGTTTTTTGTCATAGTTCTGTCTTTCTCCTACAAGAGTTCACACCAGTGCTGTTGGAAGGTCACAAACAGGGCACTACCTGTGCTGCCCTGGGGTGTTGATGTCCTCAGCTATTGTAGGAGAAACACCAGACCTGGAACCCAGTTTGTTACTGGTAAGAAGTAATTGTCTTGGATTTTATTGTTTATTTATTAAATATTGCCATTTACATGTTTTCTTTAAGAAAATCAGCAAAAGAAACTTAGTAGTTTTAAGAACAATCAAGCAAAATATGCTTATCTGGTCTTCTTTCGTCCCGAAAATTTTTAACTTTATGGTTTCTAAATTTGAATTCTAATTACCCTCCTCCCAAAATGTTGAGGACAGCAGTTTTCACTTACCTCTCATTTTCAGTTCTGGTTTTCTCTTGAAATTCTTCATGTGCTCTCAGAGCTAATGAAGGTTAATAAATGAATTTTTCTATTAAATCCTGTTTTGATTGCGCTTTTATGCTGCCCAGCTCCTGCACATTGGCTGACCCATAACTTCAGGTGGATGGCTTGGCAAGTCAAAGGCCACAGCCAAGTCTCTGGTTTAAAGTTTTGGAGTAGAGTGAAACACTTGATGACGGCTTCCTGCTATTTCAAGTTGTGCTGTTGAAGTTAGATTTTGCTTTGTGGTTCTTGTTTGGGCTGTGGAAACAAAGCTTTAATGGCATGGTGAAATGCTGGAAGTGTGTAGTGTTCTACTCTGCTGTTTGAACTTTACTCATGGACTTTCTGGATTGTATCTGCTACAGAATCTAAACAGGGATTTTAATCTTTTATTAAATGCTCTTTTAATGCTGCCTATGATGCAGCAGCGTTGGCTTGAAGTTGGAGAAATTTTAGTGAATCCTGATCAGACCAATGTTAATAAATTTATGTAGGGACTTGGGGCTCTTTTTGCCCTGCAATCACTGACCATTCAGTGGGCCTATCAAATTTGATAATGCAAATGGAATTAGTATTTTTCTTTAAGCTTACTGAAAATCACCTGCCTCCCAAATCCCTGCCCTTTCTCTACTTGTATAGTTCTTCTCAAAGTGAATGGTGAAACTTTTCTTTTCTCCCTGTGAGTCCCAGCCCGTGAGGCTGAATGTGCACGGCTGGGCTGCAATTAAACCTTCCCCTCATTAGGGAGAGGTGGTGCATGTTGTTTGCATGAAACCCTGAGCTCTGAGTAACCCCTCTGGCTCAAGGGTCTGGTTTGATCTGTTTACAAACATCTGCCTCTTTTCTCTTCAAATTCAGAGCTGTGGTTGGAATGACCAACTTAAAACAACAGATGATTGGTTTTGGGAATCAGAATAGGGTAAAGGAGTTTCTCTTTTGGCAACTGTTCATTTTTGTAAGCTGTCACTTATATCTATTTTGGACAAAGCTGATCATATGAGTATAATTTGGTGTTAAATAGTATCAAGGAATTAAAATTCCTTCACAATTTTGTGCTGCTGTTCCTCAAACACACTTGGGGAAACACTTGAGTGAGGAAACACTGCACTTGGTGAGATTTGTGCTTGTAAAGCTCCTGAGCAGTGTCTTTGCAGAGAGTTAACATCCATGAATATCCTGAGTCTTCTTTTTGTCTCCTTTACTGTCCTTTTCAGTTCCTAAGGGCTTTTTTTTCTCCATTCCTTTCAGCACAAGGCAGATGGAGAGTAGGAATCCTGTGCATTTCTGTTGTCTTCAATTGGATAAAAGTGAAACTTGCACGCACACTGTGTCTTGTTGGGCAAGGAAGCATTTCAAGCCCAATCTCACCTTACAGAGCTCCTTTGCAGAGGAATTTAAAAAATGTTGGAATGTCTTGGGAGTGGAAACCTGGACAGGACACAGGGGAAGCAGAGAAATGGGGTGTGTTTGTTGGGTTTTTCTGCAGTAAGGCATTGCAGTGAATTGGAGTTCTTCCTTAATCTGTTTTTACTTTTCTCCGAAGGGAGAGGGGGGAGGAAACAACACATTTTTGGTTAAATTCCAGTTGGCATGTTTTCTCTAGGGAGCAGAGTGGTGGAGGAGTGCACTGGTGAGCATTTTGGTGCTCTTTACTTTTGGTCTTTGGTATCAAGCGTAGAAACACGCTGAGAAAATCGATGCAGATGAAGTTCCATGTAGTTTAAATCTTCAGTTCACTTACATTCTCAGAAAAGAAAAAGTAAACAACCAACCAAACAAATCCTAACAGCAGCAAATTGCACCCCCCCCCAAAAATAACCCTCCAGGCCTTTTTTTTTCCCTGTTTTCTTTCTGAGGGAAGGAAGTTTATTTTTGTTCCCACTATTTCCCAGGGGACTGCTCTGTAGAGGATTTTGTGTGCAATTCATTTCTCATCTGTGACTTTTTGTCAGAATTTAAGTAATGCACTGAGATTCAGATGCAACAAACTCATATCCCCTAATTTTAGTGATGTTAAGATTTTGGTTAGGGGACCCATTCCTGAGAAATTTGCCAACAAATAAATATTTTCTCTTTTTAAAACCTTTCCAATGGGAAGCGAAGTGTGATTTAGACTCTTACTGTGCCATCATTTTCTATTTTCATATTTAAATAACTGTACTAACAGTGCAAAAGAAACCATTTTCATAGGTTCACTCTAGCTAGGGTTAAAGATTGTGTAAATTATTAATGCTTACTTCAAGACCAGGGTTTTTCTGATATGAGAAATAAAAGTGGGCATGTATCTTGACAGAAGTTTTCCTGAAAGTGACTTAAATCTGCTCACTTTGTGTTCTTTTTGCTGGTACGTGCAATGGTTTGATTTGGGACTTTTTTTGTTCTTTTTGGAGAAGTTATAGACTTGAATTACTGTATTGCCTGTGAACTGGCTTATGAAGAAAGCCTGATCTGCTACAATTTTATTTTTTGGAAAATCTTCAGATGAGCTTTCCTGGTTCATTGGCTTTCTGGAAAGCTGTGTGGTGGCCATGTGACCTTAAGAATTCTGGTAGATGCTCAATTTTTAAATCCTTCATGTACTAAAAAGACCTGAGATAAACCAGAAAATACATAATTAATCTTCAAGGTCTGTTTCTAAGAAATCTCCACAGCTTATTCCATCTTCTCTGTGCTTCTGCAGAAGTTTGAAGGGTACAGCTTTTCTGAAGAAATTTTTCCACAACATTTTTTAAGTAGAAATAAATATCCTCACCAGGGAAAGGGAAAAAAAAAAGGAAAACAAACCATCAATAAGCCACAAAACAACATGTGAAATTGGAACACAAGAGCACAAGGTTTTAAAGCTTCCTAAATTTTTAACTACTAGCAAATTGCCTTAAATTTAACTTGGATTAATTCCCTAGTGATCCTTGACATTAAACGGATGTTCTGGTTTGACATGGGTAGACAGAAAACTAATTAATTCCTCTGAATTTGAGGCATATTTAATTTTCTCCCCCAAAGAGCTCTTGTTTAAAAGGTACAATGCTGTGACAGATGTTGGATGTGGAGCGACGTGTGTGAGGGAGCAGACTTTGTGACAGAGGAAGATCAAGACATCTACAGTGACAATTCCTGATTTGGAAACTGCTTCATTTTATTGATTACTCTGAACATGGGAGTATCCACCTCACTGCTTGCTTGCAAGTGCTGTAATGTGCCTACCTCAGTAGCCAGTAAGGAGTCTGCATAGTTTTTTGTGTCTTTGTTTAGTAAAAATTCCCTCATATCTTTTCTCTGACCTTATTTTTGGTTTCCTGAAGTGATGAGCGAGAGCTCCACCCCTGCACCCCTGCATCCCTGCATCCCTCCATATGCCTGAACCTCAAACTGCTCCAGTCTAAGCCAAAAGTAGCAAGAGGCATATTTAAAATTCTGTATTTCTGCCACAGGCAGCTTGAAAAAGGTCAAGGTGTATCTGAAGTGGATTGTTATCAGTGGGGGGACCCCAACCCATGAACTAAACTGAATAAATGTATGACATAGCAAAGAAATAAAATCTCAAGGAATTTCCATTTGAAGAAGGAAAGATGTTGTGCCATAAATTCACAAGAGCAAGTGGAGATATTGACAAATACTGTGATGCTAGTCTGTATGAAATTGAGGAAGAGAAAATTATTCTTGCAGGAGATTTCCTGCCCTTCCTCCCCATGGTTCCAGGGATTTGGTGTCTTGGAATATGGATTTTAATATCCATGAAGAAACAGTGAAAGGAAATGTCATATCCAAAACATTCTGACCCTTTCCTCATTGTGGGCTCTGAGGTTTTCTTACATCTTCCCCTGAATTGTGTGGATATGGCAGCTGTTGGAGGCACAACTGGTGATGGACAACTCACTTTATCCTGTGTGGCAATTCAGATTTCCTAAGGGGACTAAGCTGACTCTTCAGCTCCTCAAAGTAGATGCAGTAGTGGTTTCTGGAATAAAGACAAAACTGAACTGTCACTCTGCCTTAAGAGGTGGTTCTCTCCAACATGGAGATGTTGGGAAGTGCTGGCAGCCACCTCCAGAGCCTAGATTAGAGAGATGCTGGGCTGACTGGTGTCTTCACAACCTTTTCAGGCCAAACACCTGAAAATTAATTTGTTTTTCTTTCCATACTCCCTGACCTCAATTCCTGGTTTGGTTCTCATTGATTTATTTGGTTTATTTGAGACAGAGATGGTGTCTGGGTGAGGATTTGGTTTGAGGTCTCTGGGCAGATTTCTGTGGTGAATAGCTGTGTGCAGCTGCAATGGTACTGATCCCTTCCAGTCCAATTAAAAAAAAATAAATTTGTTTATTTGTGAATTATGTGCTTAATTCTGCAGAAAAGCTGCACAGCTTTGAAGTGGATGAACACAATTCAGCCTGTTTGAGTTGCAGGAAGATGGTCCTTCCTCTCTTGAGAGAAGCAAACATTTCTCAATGATCAGGGACCAGCTGGCCTTGCAAATTAGGATTTCTTGCAGAGCTAGAGGAGCTTGAAGCAGTCTTGCATAACTTGAACTTTTGAATCATCAAGTGGCTCTCTAGGAGAAGGTCCCACCTCACGGATGTTCTGTGGGCTGGGAGGTGCTTTTCTAGCCCACAGTGTTGACTAAACTGCAGCTATTTTGCTTCTGCTGATGATAATAATAGCACAGGGTAGGGGAAAGGGGGGTAAGGTACTTGTGGATCTGTGTTCCACAGCCCAGGAAACACACTTGAATGTGCCAAGGAAGCTTCCTGAATCACGGCTGTGCTGCCCACTGCTGCGAGCCAGTTTGAGCAGATGGGACTGAATTTGTGTGTGAACCCCCTGGATGTCAGAAAGGTGCTCCAGGATGAGAACAGCCTCCTTAATGCCAGTGCTAACATTGGACCATGTGTGCTTCCAGGCTGTACGACCTCAGAGGTTTTGTTTTTATAAGTAACAACAAGTAGTCTAAATCCAGGCTTCTGATGAGTGTGCCTGCACATAATAATGTTTGGAATTGGGTCCAATTTTACAGTTGTGTGTTGAGATGTGGGCCCTCATATAAATTCTACAGTTGGGACTTCTTATATTGGAACAAATTTTAAGCTTCTGAGAGAAAGGAGTAAGATATCCTTCACCTTGATACTCTTAATTAGTTGAGCCATTAAACCACTGTTCCATAGTCGATAAATCTTGATAGTAAGTTCCAAAAAAAGTGGCATAAGCTAGAGAAAATGGCAGAATTGAATACCAGAGGGTTTGTAAAGCTGTAGCATCAAAGGCAAATATGGAGTTGCAAATATAGTAACTGGAAAAAATTCAGTCTGAAAATCCTCGTACTGCTGATTATTGTCAACATTTAGGACCTTTTTTTCTCTTTTGGAGTGTAAGAGGAGGATAATCTGTAGCATAACTTAGAAGATACCTTACTGCTGGCACCAACTAGTCTTTTACTTTGGATAATTCTACCAAATTTTATGAAAGATGATCAAAAGCCCTGTGAATTTTTCTCAGCTTGATGTTGGTCATTAGGGTCCTTTCTTTAGGTGATCATGAGAATTTCTCTACTCAGTAACTGAGAGTCGCTGCGGGGTAAACTTGGAGATGTAAAGCAGTAACATGTTCATTGCAAAGTATTGCTTGTAAGTAGTTGAGCTTCAAATAACATTAATTTCATAGTTGTGATCTATTGCCAGTTTAGTTTGGGTGGGGACTTAAAACTTTGTGATCTGTGGTCTTGGATTTGCTCTTCTGACTTTTAAACCATGTTTGTAGCCCCTCCATGGCAGTGTAGCAAGGGAAATGCTGGGTTCAGTCAGCCTTTGCTGTTTGAGGATTTCAGCTCTTCTGTGTGCAACACACGATGCTCATTCCCTCGAGGAAAATGTGTTACAGTGTGCCCCTCAGTAGTCTGTGGGCATCTGAGCATGGTTTCAAGTGCAGTATCTCTTTCAAAACCAAACTTCAACAAATTCACAGTAAAAACTGACAGCTGTTGTTCTCTGGTTACTTCAGATGGGTTTTCTTACAAGTCTGTAGTAATTTAAAGCAATGTTTCTCTGGGATGTTAGGAGCCACTGGAGGATTGGCTTCAAATATAGTCCTTTTTAATATAAATTATTTGAAGTCTGGTCAAACTGAGGTGCATTTTGTAATGAATGTGGAGGCATTGCAGGCAGTAGCTGTACTTGTGGCACTCTTCTCAGGTGAACCTATAGCTTCTTTTGGTATAACCTGGAGTTTGTCTCAGTCTTGGCTTGGATTTTGTAATCCTGTCATTTCCTTCCCCCTGCAGGACCTGTGGAAGAGGAAACATAAAGATCTCCAAATGAATAACCGAAAGGAAGATATGGAAATTGCTTCCCACTACCGTCACCTGCTGCGGGAGCTGAACGAGCAGAGGCAGCACGGGATCCTCTGCGATGTCTGCATCATCGTGGAGGGCAAGATCTTCAAGGCTCACAAAAACGTCCTCCTGGGGAGCAGCCGCTACTTCAAAACCCTCTACTGCCAGGTCCAGAAAACCTCTGACCAGGCCACAGTCACCCACCTGGACATTGTCACCGCCCAGGGCTTTAAGGCAATCATTGACTTCATGTATTCCGCACACCTGGCGCTGACCAGCAGGAACGTCATTGAGGTGATGTCGGCTGCCAGCTACCTGCAGATGACAGACATCGTGCAGGCCTGTCACAACTTCATCAAAGCAGCTCTGGACATCAGCATCAAGTCTGATGCCTCGGAGGACCTCGTTGATTATGAGCTGGGAGCCCCTTCCAGCAGCAGCACGGACGCTCTGATTTCGGCAGTGGTGGCTGGCAGGAGTATATCCCCCTGGTTAGCGCGGAGAACAAGCCCGGCAAACTCCTCTGGGGACTCAGCCATTGCCAGCTGCCACGAGGGAGGGAGTAGTTATGGGAAAGAGGATCAAGAACCAAAACCAGACAGCCACGAAGACATTTCATCCCAGTCTCTCTGGGCTAGTGACATGGGCTATGGGTCTTTGCGAATCAAAGAGGAGCAGGTGTCACCGTCCCATTACGGAGGGGGTGAGCTGCATTCTGCCAAGGATAGTGCAATACAGAGTGGGTTCTCAGAGCAAGGAGTGGGGGATGGCTGGCAGCCCACGGGCCGCAGGAAGAACAGGAAAAACAAAGAAACTGTGAGACATATTACGCAGCAAGTGGAGGATGACAGCAGGGCAAATTCTCCTGTGCTGCCCCTTTTGCCTGCCTCGGGATGGCCGTACAGCAGTCGAGACCCAAGTAAGTCATTCTTCCAGTTTTTGGGGATGAAACTGAAAACGTTGAGTTAATGAGATCTGTTTATGGGATGATCTTATCAGCCTCTGAAATAGGAGCTTGCCAGAAATACAAAAATGTAGAAACTTGTGTTGCCAGCAATTCAGAAGCACCAAGTACTGTGTGGTTTAGTCAGGAGCCTCAATGGAGGCTGGTTCTCCTGTAGAAGTGGTGGTTTTGGTTTGGCTTTGAATGACATAAATCACTCCAAAACCACTACTCTAACTGTTGAAATTAATGGGAGGAAAGGTTAAAGGGATTTATTTTAGCAGGTGTGGACATTGATGTCAAGGTTGAAGAATTTTCCTTGCATTACTGTATATTGATGATGTAATTACACAACACACACAGGTGTAATTTAGTCTTACTGATACCATCTTCAGAATTTCCAGATATTCAGGTGTCACTTTCTCTTGGGTAAGAAAACCACCATAGCTTCTTGCTGGTAGTGGCAGGATAAGTGTTTAGTAACTTTCAAGAACAGCATGTTTCTCTGAGGCATCACTATGGCTTCAAGTGTATTTTGATGCGTGACTCCTTGTGGTCTGAGACGAATGGCTGCGTTTAAAGTGTGTAGCCAGTGAGAAAATTGTTTTCTTGGCTTCCTTTAAATCTTCAGTAGTTATTTTTTTGTCTCAGGATAACTGTCCCATTTGATTCATTAATTAGTGGCAAAAAACAGATTGAGGAATGCTTCTGAGCTAGGAGTTTGGTGGTTTTTTCTAAGGAGTTGTGTTAGTGAACTCTCTCAAGCTGACTTCAAGAACTTAGTCTGTGCTGTGAGTTAGCATGTATTTCATTACATACCAGGATCCAAGTCAGCCAGGAGAAGGGTGTGTGAGATTATAGACTTTTATGTTGCCAAATTTGGATGAAAAAAATAATACAGAGTACTGAAAGTCTTTAAAGTCTTTGTGGGCTGAAAAAGGAGGTTGAAGTTGCTCACATACTGGAGTTTAAATGTGGTTTGCATTGAACAGTAACTGAAAATGTCTTGAGATTTATTATGTTTTATGGCTATCTGCTGCAGCAAGATAATTGCATGTAATTATTCTAATTAGCTGATGATAAAATCTAAACAATGTCAGTTAGGAGAAAAATGCGACATAATTTAAGGTACCAGTGATTTATGAAGAATCTCATTTCTGCAGTGCAAGTATTTTATCCCTGTTTTGAGTGAAGACTCGGCATGGATTGCGTGGTCTCTGGTCTCGTGCAACTGTTTTTCATTTTCCATGGCATCACATAAAAACAGGTCACTTGTACTGTCTGAGGGATGTGGGTTTGGACAGGTACCTGGAGTGAACCAGATGTGTCGGAGTGGCTGCAGAAACAGAGCTGCATCTCTGATCCTCTTGGAAAGCTGGCTGTAGATTGAGTGTCTTTACAGAAAATAGTGCAGAACAGAAGAGATTGTATTACTGGAAGCTGAAGGAAACTTTTAGATTATTTAATTCCTAATTGTTAAGGAATTAAATTATAGTGGCTGTTCACAGATGAGAGGAAGATGGCTCGGGGGTTTGACTCAGCACAGTGCTGAGACAGCACGTCAACAGGCACATCAAATTATTTGTTCCAAATCTTGCCTTAAATGCAGTTTCCAATAAAGGAGGTGGTTTCAGTGGTGGGAAAAGGGCAGCTGAATGGTGGTGGCTGGAGGAAGAGTTTCAATATTCCAATAGTGCTGGTAAAAGAAAAGGAAAAAATGAATAGCAAGACTTCTTGCTGTCCAAAATGAACAGGCTCAGGGGCTGCCTGTGCTGGCAGTGGCAACTGGCAGAGAGCAGTGTGTCCGTGAGGAACAGGGGGAATGTGGAGACTGAGCTGCTCCTGGGTTCCCCATGCTGGCCATCTGGAGAGGTGAATGCAGGTAAAATTCTTCTTTCTGCCCTGCTGGACAGGGAGGTCGCTCTGCATTGTGGGGTTTGAAATTGTGGAATGGGTGCATGTGGGCTTAACAGCAGGGATTATTTCTGCAAGACCAGGTTGTGGTGTCTTTGGGGATTTTTTCAGTATGCTTTTGAAGGATTTGAGATCCATACCTGTTCAGTTTCAGTTAACCTTGTTACCTTGTCCACAGGCAGCCTCTCATGTGGTAAACCTGGGGTTTGAGGGAAATCAGATGGGCACTCAGGTGAGGCTGCTGCTCTTTCACTGGGAAGTAAAAGCAACCCTGCTAGCCCAAAAACATCCCTGTTGGGGCCCTGCAAGCAGTAGGGTCTTCTGGTCTTGCATGGATGTTTCCCATATCAAGCAGATGGGAGATATTTTCCTGCAAACTTCATATCCTGAGCTACAGTTGTGCTTAGGCTGGATTTTGGTGTCTCAGGTTCTTCCCTCTCCTGTTAGAATTCTGCAGTGCTGTAGGGGTGTTGCAGACTTGACTCCTAAGTGTGAAGAATAATTGATTTTCTTGTGTGCAAATGGGTAATGACAGAGTGCAGAGACTTGTAACAAGTATTTGGGTTGTGTTTAAATTTCGGCTTGAAGTTGTCCTTGATTTAGTCATGTCAGGTTTCATTTTTTAAAACAGACTTCATAGTCTAGGGCTCTCTTTTACCTCATTTATTTAGAAATGTCCCTATCAGCAATGTTCACAGCTAAGGTGGAAAGCTACTCACTTACTGAGGAAATGGGTGTTGAATATTCTTTTAGAAGTAACTGAAAGAAAGTTACCTAGAACTCTTTGTTGTTTAAGGCTTTCTCACTTTTCTGATCTAATCAGTTATTTTAAGATTAGCTGCTTGCTAAGGCTGAAAGTTCTTGTTGGGTTCACTGGGTGGTTTACAAATGCCTCTCCACTGCTGGGCCAACAAAGACATTGCAATCTGGAAATGCAAAAGCTGATTCAGGGGAATACTTCTTCAAAGCTCAGTCTTCCTCCTGAAATGGTACAAAGTATTCTTCTGGTCTTGGTTGCAAACAGCACTGCATTTCAGCAACATTCTGGAAGGGGAGTCTTGCAAGTAACCATAGCAAGTCACCCTTTAAATTCAGTGATTATTTGGGGCAGGATATTCAGAGATGAAAAATATACTTCCTACTCCTCTAATATATATAGGATTATTTCATTCCTGTTATATTACAAAGAAACACATTGCAGTCACTGAAACTTTGCTTTTGAAACAACTCTGGTCATTCACACTCAGCAGTGGTGCTGCTTTCAGTGGGAGAAACTTTCTTATCAGTACAGGCAGGTGTATTAAAGTGTCCCAAATATTTAAGTAGACTATTTAAACACAAATCAATGACATCTCAAAAAAAGACACAGATTTTATCTAAATTGAAAGGGTAAGAAAATTCTTTGCAAATCCGTTGATTTCCCATAGGCTGGTGGGGTGCTGTTGAGAGTCTTTGAATCTGACAACATTGGAGATTAAAATAAAAAGGAGTGTCTGGAGTAATCATATTAATGGTAATCTAACATAATGGAAATAGCAAGAGATTCTTAATGTCTGCCATGAAGATTGTCTTTTTCATCCAAGAAAGAATGATCAAATAGGATTTGCAAAAGAATACAAATGAAAAACCGAGGTGCTGTACTGGGACTGTGATTCTGCTCTCAGTTTCTCAGGGTAGTGTCAGTCAAGCACAAAGCTTGATGAGCACCATCTTTTCATGCTAGTTTCTATTTATTAATTTTCGCTGTCTGTTTAGCATCAAACACATTAGGTTTTGTCTTTCTTATCCTGTTTGGGTTGTTCAGGATGTCAGTCTGTCATTCCTTGTAGGAAACATTCATATATATGTTTTCCTCACCAAGACACATTAACTTGAAGCAGCAGTTCTCCAAAGTAAACTGAAGGATGGGCTTTTATAAATAATAACTTTCTTCATACTTGAACAAAGAAGAATTTCCTCCATGGACTTGCCAAAAGAACTGGGCTGCCTTTTATTGTATCCCTTTTTAAAAATTATATAGTTTTTCCTAAAGAAACATGTTGCTCTCTCTTAGTCTTCGTATCAAAGATGCTGATGAAATTCAGTAGTCTTGTGCCTTGAACATCTTTATTTGCCTTGAGTTCCTGTTCCTTTAACCTTGCTGGATAAAATTTTTATGGGATTACACATCCTGAGTACGGTGGACTACAAGATCAGGTGGTGTTTGAAAGGCTCTTGCCTAAGGAAATGGGTATCTCCACTGTTAAGCCAGCAAAGTATTGCTGGTTTTGCCTCTTCATGTAATGGAAAACTCTGTCACTTGAAGGGTGTGTTTTGAAGAATTTATTGACAGCTTTATTAATGTGTTAGTTCAAGCATGGTAGTTATGATTCAGGAATTTATTTCCAAGGAAATACTCCCACACATCTTCTGAGTGTTTGCACCCAAAAGCTGCAAGTGAATTTCTGTGTGCCAATTGACTGTGAAATGAAGCTAATTATTTTAAAAACAGAGCAGCCCTTTCTAAAAGCACTACAGTTTGGGAACCCTTTTCTTTCCCTTAATTCATGTAGCAGAAGTGCTGTGTTCTGTTCTCAGAACTTGAGTAAGCCCAGACTAGTGATCTCCATGGGAAGGACAAGCAGGACTTTGCTGTGTCCTTCTGACTTTGCAGAGCTCACAGTTCCTTTAACGTTTTCCCCATCAAAATCTTTAATTATGCACAAGTTTCCTCCCTCCCGGTGAGGAGAAGTTGGAGTCTCTCGTTTTCCAATGCCACACGTGTGACTGCAGTGGCTGCTGCAGGGAGCTGTGCTCCCTGGGAAGCCTGGAGACAGCTGGTGTCATCAACATTTCCCATCCCTTTTTCTGTCTTGGTTTCCAGAGAGCAAATTATGATTACAGGAGCTGTTGGGGAGCACAGATGCTGAACAGTTGGATCACATAGGGAGCTTACATTGCAAAAGGCTTCAGAGGCAGGCAAGGAAGAGCTCGTTCCAGATGAACTCAGTGAAGTTTCTGCAGGTGAGGTGTCTGGACCTGAGTACAGGCAGGTGAACGTGTGGATTGCCTTATTACAGAATGATTTTATTCTTGAAACAAAGTTGTATTTTCTTACGAAACTCCTGGGCTTCCTGTAACTCTGTCCCTTTGTCAATGCAAATTTTCAGATCTTCCCTTGATTCATATTTGCAAGTCATTACCAAATAAGTAATTCCCCTGAAAATTCCCCTGTTTCCATTGTGGTATTTGGCAAGCATATTGGTCCAACTAGAGGAATCCAGATTTTGCAAAAAGGGGGGAAAGATGAGTGTGGTGTTGGTAATCAGGATTCAGATGTTTAAGGATCTCCTAAAGATTTTTGCTCTGTTCTACAAGACAAAAATGAATGTATTGAAGGAGATGCTAAGAGAAGTTTTGGAAGCAGGTAGTGTTGAAATAATCCAGCCAGAAAAGTCACTGGGACAGAATAGAGCCAGTTGCTCTTCCTTTAAATGGATTTTACTTTGTCCACCTGCCATGATCTGAGTTTTGCTTGCAATGGGAAAACTTCAAGTGTTTAATGGTTTGTTACAGCCATGACTGAAAATTGGACTGGCTAAAGTTTCGGTTGTCAGATGAATGTCTGATATCCTAAAAACCAACACAGGCTCAAATTTTAATTATTTCCTACTTTTAGTTTATTGCTTGTACCTTTTTTATGCCTCATTTTGGAAAGATCACTTTTTAAGCAGGATAGATGTTTTGGATTAAAACAGTTTCTTGGAAAGGTATTGGAGTATTTTTGAGGGTAAATTGCCTGCCACTTGGAAAATTAAGTTCATTACTGCATTTTTCCACCTTCTTTTATGGGCATGACATTGCAGTTATGGTGCAAGGTATTAAAATCTTTGCTGCAATTGAGAGGGTTTTGGTGGGGAGATATTTTGACACCCTGGTGGCCAGTGATGTAGCCAGGCATGGAGGGGTTACAGCTCTGTGCTCTTATGCCACCCCTGAATTCTTTCTTAGCCCAAAATCGGCTTAGCCTGCATTCCTTGGGCTTAGAAGCTGCCCAGGTTTCTGGACCCTCTCTGGAAGTTTTGGTGTGCCTGAGGCACCAGTGCACAGCGTGGAGGTGGCTGAGACTTGCCTCAAAATGTAAAACCAAAGGAAAAAACAAAACAAAACAAAACAAAAATCCGACCCCGAGCACCGCTGATCTCTGTGTCTATACCGAGAATTTTGCAGAGGGTGCTCAGTGAATAATTCAGGTTCTTCTGAATTATTCTCTCTTTACCACGGCTACAGGCTAATGGAGTTATTAGGATACAATCTTTGCAGGAGTAACTTTGGAGTTTCTGTTATTGAAGGGTTAGGTCAGGTTATTTTCAAGTTTGGAAACTAAAATCATTGCTTTAAACCCAGACACACTTACTCCCTGGCTACACCCTGGCTTTAAAATGGTTCCACCCTGAACCAGCTTTAGCTCAACGCTCAGTGTCTGTTTCCTTTCCCCACCCTGCATTCCATTTTCCCCAGGCTCCCAAGCCCTCCTCCTCCTCTTCCTCCTCCCTGTGGCAGCAGTTCTGATTCTGTTAATCTGTTTTAACTCCAGAGATCAGATGTATTTCCCCTCTCATGAGTGCTCTTCTCACTATTTTATTTGTTCCTTGTGCTCTTCTTTATGGAGGTCGCAACTTTTCAAAAACTTTTTACCACTTTTTGTTTCTTTACTTTGAAATTACAAGTGAGAAATCAGAAAGCTTTTAGTGTCTTAATGTAAATACTATTCCTTCTTTGCAATCAGCCCTGTTCAAGACTTTAATTTCCTTATTTGCAGTGCTGCTTTTGCATTAAAATGTAGTAGGAATTAATTCTTAAGATACAGTGCCTGGGAATCAAACCCAAGCTTTTCTGTACTGGTCTCTGATTTATTTTTTATTCTCACTTTTTTTTTTTCCCAAGGCACTTGGAAAAGGTAAATATTTTGTTTATCTTATTTCAAAAGGTAAATATTTGTTCTGAGGATTTTCAGAGTTTATAACTCGGCATTCTGTCACGAGTGCTAATATTCATATTTAATGTGGTACTTGAATGTTTTATTTCTGTCACTTCGTGTTTGTGTCTGCCTCTGTCCCGAGGAGCAGCAGGGAATAGTGTCCCTCCTTTTATTGCTTGAATTAAGAGACTTGGAAAAAGAGGTTAAGGTTGCAGTACTTTTAAAGTGATAGTCTCAAGTTACTGTACAACTCTCTGCATATTTTGGAGAAACAAGAGTGGCTTAAGGTATTTCTGGACTGCCCAGTTGTTCCTGCTCCTGCAAAGGATACTGTGTTATCCCATTTTAGAATAGTTTCTAAAATAATTAACTCACCCAGTTTAACCATTTCTCTCTTTTTTGGATTTGTTTTATCTTTTTTTAGGAAGAGCAGCTGTTGGCCAGGTTTGTTGTGTAGCCCAAGGAACAGTTGAGTTGAGGTCACTAACAGGAGGTGGGGGAGCAGCAACAAGCAGCAGGGTTTGGGCAGGAGCTCCTTTTGCTGACCATAGGAAAGTGTCTGCAGAACTTGATTCAATGGTAGAAAAACAAATATTATGGGAAAGAGATGAAAATTAATTATTTTTTCCCAGGTACCTGGAGGAGCGGAGGGAATTTTCCAGTTATTTTTACACGGATTACTGTTTTGAGGAAGACAAAGATGGGGATACACTTGTGCTTTTGGAATATGCTGCAAGAATAGCAACGTAAAACCAGGTCATATTTGTGTAGAACAAGCCTGGTATAGTGAACATCCTATGGCTGTAGGCAGGAAATTGTATTGAAGCTCCAGCAGGCATGGGCTCCTCCTGAGCCCTCCAGAAAGAGGAGCAGCATTGGAAATTTCCTGCAGGACAGTGTTTTTCAGAACTCAAATCCTGACAGTCCCAGCTCACCCTGCTTTGAGTCATGGTGGAGAAGCTGTAGTAGGGATCAAACCTGAAAGGAGTGGGAAAGCACAGCCTGAAGGAGACCAGGTTTTTGATTCCATAAGGATTCACTTAAGGATATCTTACAGCCTTCAACATAAAGGCAGTTTTTAATGATCATATGTGTTGTGGTTAAATATCTATGTTTGCTTGATTGTTTCCTGCTCTAGGAAACGGGAGCCGATGCTGTGCACATTTATTGTATCCACAAGTCTACTGTTATGGTTGTAAAATAGTGCAAATCAAACCCAATATAGCTCATGGCATCACTTCCCCATGTAAATATTGCTGTGGGTGAGAACCTTGGGGTTTACTTAACAAATAGTGAGTTGTGAAACACTTTTGGAAGATTTCTGTTAGAAAGGAGGAGGGAACTGAAATACAAACTTCAAGGATATTTTTAGAAGCTGGTAAAAGATTGTCATTTTTTCTGCCAGCCTGTGTTCTCTTTTTTTTTTTAATTCCCAATCAAAAAACACACAATGAAATGAAAGCTATTTTTTCTTTTCTTTCCCTGAGAGTTTAAAAATTAATTGCCTTTTGTACAGAAGGAGATCAAGCCAAACCTTCCTAAACATCATCCCTGGAATTCTAGATAAAATCTACTGTCAGGGAGATACTTGACCCAAATAGGTTGAAGAACCTCAGAAAATTAAGTCTTTTATTTCACCTAAGTTTTTTTGGGTCACATTTTGTCACTGTACCTGAAACAAAAGCTGAGTTTAAGTGGCTCCCACTTTCCTTTGGTACTTAATTGCACCCCCACGCTCTCCTACAGTTGTTCCGGTGAAAATCTCTGTGTGACCATGTAGAGAACAAGATAGGAGAACTGATCTGCATTTAAATATAACTTTTTTTTAATAAATCAATTTATTTTTAACATATTAGTTCCTGTCTCAAGTTCAATCACAGCTATACATGTGGTCTCAGTGCCACTGAGGGAGTAGCAGGGGAGGGTGCAGGAATTTGGGGTGGGAAAAGTTGCTGCTGCTGGGACCTTTTCCCTTTCTGCTTGTCATGGTGTAAACAGAAAAAGAAATTATGTTTTCCATCACACTAAAAATTATCCAGCTGTGTGCAGGAGATCCAAAACATCTGCCCCTGGAAGTGTGATGCCTGCATCCATCTCAGGCTGCTTCCAGGCCTGATGCTGTTGACTTTGTTTGTTAACAACTTGTGTGGTGGGATGTTGTGAACCCTCAGCAAGTTGTTGGATGGCACCAAGCTGGGAGGCATGATTGGCTGGAAGGCAGCAGTGCCAGGCACAGCAGGAATTCCACCAAAACAAGTGTGAAGTCCTGCCTGTGGCACAGGATAACCCCGTGCAGCAGTTTGGGTTGGCAGCCAAGGAGAGAGAAAGCAGCTTTGCAGAAAATGGCTTCTGGTGAGTAAGGAGCTGAAGAGAGGAGCCTGTGTGCCCTCACAGCCAGGGAAAGCTGGCTGCCTGCCCCAGGAAGAGCATTTGGAGTACAGGATCCAGTTTGGGGATCTCTGGGCCAAGAAAGACTTTGACAAGCATGAGCAAGCACAGCTGAGGCCATCAAGATGATGTGTCTGAGGAGAGGCTGAGACAGCTTGGTTTAAAATCTTGGAGAAGAGGGGTAAGTGGATTATCCAGGGACAGATCTGGGGTGAGAAATCTCAGATGTGGGTTGAGAAAGGATGAGAGGTAATGGACACGCGTTACAGGAAGGGAGGTTCTCACAGGGTGAAAGGAGACCTTCACTTCACAAAGTGGTCCAAAGGTGGACGAAGGACCTGGGGAAGTTGTAACTCTGTCTTCCCTGCTGATATTCACAACTAGACTGTACAAGCCACTGGAATCTAACTCTAAAAGTAACTCTGAAGTCAGTTTCAACCTAATTTATTTTACAATTCTTAAAGATGACTCCAGGTGACAGAGCAGTAATGCTGCCCTAGGTCTGGATGACTTCTCACTCCCCTGTCTGATGGTGACACCGCTTCAGATTAAGTCCAGCTGCTCCTCTCTCCAGATTGTACATTCCTGGGTTCTTGCCTTGCTGTCAGCAGGACCCCTGCACCCAGGGGTGTCTTCAGTTCACCTTTCCACCCTGATTCTGCCAAATTGGGTCCTGCAGGCAGGGTGAGGTGCGGGAAAGGCTCAGGAGATTTTTGTGGCAGGTGGCTTGAATTGCCATTGTCCTTGGAGGTTGTGGGACTTGCAGAGAGTTTACTCCAGGTGCTGGAGTGGTGAGGCCTCCAGTTCAGAAAGGTGTGCTGGAAGAGTGGCTCATGAAACACCCCCGCGTTCCAGTGAGGGTGAGGAGGGATTTGGATGGCTCCTCAAAGATTCCTGAAATTTGCCAGGTTGATGGAGAAACACACAGGGACTGTTTAAAAGCTCTGTAAATGGTAAGTGAGGTGCTGTTACCCTCCTTTGAAGGACTCCTGTGCCTGTGCCTGGCTCCCCCTCACTGCTGGGGTCACCTCTGTCACACAACTCAGGACACCGAGGGAGGAACACTGAACAGGGCTTTGAAGAGAAGATGGCAGATCTTTTGATCCTCTCTCACCTTAAGACTGTAATGAAAAGAGCAATATTTAAGAGAGAGCAACCTGGCAAAATGTTGCCTTTAATTCTTGGGGAAAAAGCTTGTTTCTGCTTTGAGTTTTCCAGCAGCAGATGCAACCTTGTATGGCTTTTATTCACACTTTTCTCTCATGAGTTTAGTTCTCCAGCTACTGATTTCATGATGTTCAACTGTCTCTATGAGAGAGCAAGAATGAAAGATGAAAAGGGGAAAAAATAATTTAAAAAAAAACCTATGAAAGAGAATAATAGCGTTGGGAGTCTGGGAATCCCCACTGGGGGTTTACTGAGAAGGTTAAAACACAGTACAAACAAGAAAAGTGGTGTGAGAGAAGCAGACGCTGAGGAGGTGCTTTGGTAACAGCTGAGTTTAAGCTGTAATGAGAAAAAAATGACAGAAGCAGGGAGAAGAAATACAAGAGGAAAGAAAAGGTTTGTGTATTAAAGTAATTAATTAAGGTAGTAAATGGAGTCTTTAAAATGGAGCTTTTCCTTGCTGTTTCTGGGATGGCATGTGTGTTTTGTTCAGTTGTTGGACTAGACTTAATGCTTTTTACTGTCAGCTTCCACCTAGATCTTTGAAAATAAATTATCACATTAACATTTGGATACTTATAGTACATTGCATTACTTTGATTTGTGCCATAGCCCTTTCCAATGGGCTGACAGATGTCTGCAGTGCTAGATTTTTTGTGACTAGTGCAGCTTGTTTTTCCCACTTCTGGGTTTGTGACAGGAGCTGGGTTTATAGGACTTCCAGAGCACACACAGTAGCCACCCTGGGTGTGTTGGGAATATTATACTGCTCTTCTTGTCCTGGTGTGAGGTTTATTCCTCTTCATGCACCTGTTAAAGCCTGCCTGGTCTGTGTGGCTGGGAATGAAGTGTTTTGAGCTCAGCTGGGATGGGTGACCTCTGTGAGAAGGTGTTTGCAGTGCTTGTATTCCTGTTATGTGATGCTTCACATGTAGGTAAGAACTTTACTGTTGTTCTCAGAATTGCATGGAGGTACTGTTGCCAAAATTGTCAAAAAATGGTCTCCATGTTTTATTTGACAGTAAAAGCTAACAATAAAATATTCATCCAAGTCAACAAATTTAAGAAAGCTTTTCTAAAGCTTCTGTGTTTTGGAAGTAGGCTGGTGTAATAGAATAACTGCAAAATAATGATTTGCTAAAGAGACTAATGAGCTCAGCTTTCCAAGCAGCATTAATCGCGTGTTTAGCTCGGGATTTCCAGCGTGTGGAGCCCTGCAGTCGCAGGGGCTGTCCCAGCAGGGTGAAAAATGAGCCTAGAGGGCTGGGATGGAGCTCTGAGGCCCGTGGCAGTGAATATTTGCAGAATAGAAGCTCATTGACTGAAGCCTGGTTTACACGGGGTTGAAGCGCTGTAGTAAACAGTTTGGATTACTGGGAAGTGACGGATGCTTTTGATTCATAGAATTCTTTGGCTAAATCTTGTTAAAAGGAGCTGCATTCTAGAGAAAAGAGAAGTGGTTTTGGAGGCGCTGTGGAGAGGAACTTGGTGCATTTTTTTGGGTTTTGGTGTGCTGAGACTATTTTAGTACTTATGTGACTAAGTGGATATTTATTTTGCCATAATGTGTGTTTGATTAGATTACATCAGCTATAAAGCTGGAAGCTCTGAAGCATCTATTTCACTGTCTGTCTCTAATCTTGGCTTTTGAGGAACATTTAATGTCTTGTTGTGGTTACAATTAATCTGCATGTGTTTTAGCAATTAGTGTTTATGTGCAGCGGGCAGCAGCCAATTCTGGCAACTGTCAATCAGCAGCTGTAACAGGCTCTGAGAAGGGAGTGCAGAAAGCACAAGGTGATTCCCTGCCTGCCTGGTTATTTGGGAGTGCAGTTTTGTGGGCAAACACCCTTTCTGGCCCGAGTTACGTGCTGTGATTCCCTGTGAAGGCGGTGGGACAGTGATGTTATCGTGGCTTTGATGTGATGAAAGCTCCTTGTTACCTTACCAGTTTAATAGGCTAAAGTTTAATTTGCTTCCTTCACTATCTTTTGTAGGTTTTTACTGTCTTGTCATTTTCCTTAATGTAGGCATGCTGACTTGTTTTTAAAAAACCTTCATTGTCATCTAGAAAAGTGGATATCCCGTGAGCCACTAACAGAGGGACGATGAAATACGTAAAAATTCAAAGCATTTGAGTTCTGCTTGGCTAAGGTTTAATAAAATTCATAATATGAAATTATACAAGCAAAACACAGATGGAGGAGGGAAAATAAGTTGTTTTAGACAGAGGGCATCTCTGGTAGTTCACATTTATGAGCTTCTTACCATGTTTGTAGCCCCCAGCCTTGGGTATTGCCTCCATCTCTGGGGTGTGGGAGCACTCCAGCTATGATTGCCTTTTCCTTATTGTTTGTTTTGAGGCTGTTTGTTTTTTAAAGGAAAAACTTAGCAGTAGGGTGTACTGGCAGAACAATGCAGCTTAGTAAAACCAATCTGAACATGTTCTGGAATCTGATATGCCCTGAGCTGGGACTGGGAAATTCTCTGGCTGCTCCTGGCTCCGCAGGCTGGACACCTTGAGCGAGTCCCCACGTCTTTCTCTGGCAGCCACCACCTGTAAAATGGAGATAAAAATAATGATCTTCCTTCAGCTGTTTTCCAGGTTACAGGAGGTGGGCATGGTGCCAGTGTCCTCATTAGCATTTTTAATAAGGTTCTGCAGATTAATGCCTTGCCCTGGTTTGAAGTTGCAGAAACAAGTGCTGGTTTGTCCCACTCTGCCTCCTCCTTTCGAGTGAGTGAGTGAGTGAGTGAGTGAGTGAGTGAGTGAGTTTCCTGCAGTGCTGTGTGTGGACAACACCTGCATTCCTTGCCCTGAAGAGTGCAAAGTGAATTTGTGAAAGCAGCAGGTATTAATTTTGTAAGTGTCCTACCACTGGTTTGAGCTCTAATAGTTCCCTCTTGCATTAAGAAGATTTAAATCTCTTTTAAACTAGGAGGCAATAAAATATTCAGGATCTACAAAACAGCTTCTTTCTCCATCTGATAGCTCATTATCTGTGACTTCTCTTTGGACATGGATTTTTTTTTCCCCTCTACACTGATAGGAGAAATGCCACAAAGGCATAAGTTTGTTGGGAAGCTTCAGCTCCATTTGCCAGGTGCTCAGCTGGGCTTTGAGTGTGTCAGCTGTGTTTGCTGCTGCAGATTGTGGAGTAGATAATTGCAATTTGTTTTAGGCACTTTTAAAATGAGCTAACAGCCCTTTTTGTGATTAATTTTTGTTGTTTTATGTGAAGAACAGAGAGGAATCTGAGAGTAATTTTCCTTTACATAAAAATGCATTAATTATTTAAGCTGATAAGAGAGTCAAAGTTCAAACAAAGGAGGCTTTTCAATTAGACTTCCCCAAAAATACAAAAATTAACTGGTTTTGCAGGAAGGAGTTTACCGTATCACAGCTTTTTCAGTTTAGTTTGGGTTCTGTAATTGATATATTTGTTACTAATATGTAATGTTTTTATACAGTTTCTTTGTAGTTTCTTGTTGTAAAGTGGCTGATCTGTATCTTTTTTTTTTAAACTGTAACACTTCTGTATTAAAAACCCACCCTGTACTATATGCTGGGAACCACTGGTTACTGTGTATTTTTTAAATAAGTGACCCCAAGAGATTTATGCTCGGCACCTCGCTTTTAAAGGCTGTGCTTTTCAAAACCTTCATCATGGGGAAGAAGCAAAAAGAGTGACAATTTGGGCTACTGGAGTGTAAAATTAGAAAACAGAACTTAAATCTTTGAATGTCATTTCAGTACTAGCAAACTAACCTGAGATCTTAGTTTAAGACAAATAAATAAGGCTGGCTGTGGGTAAAACACACATCCCCTCCCTCTGCCCTGCCTTCCTAGTGTGCATCACTGAACTGAAGCCACTTGCTGGGGCAGCAGGGCTGGAAAAACACAACCCCCAGAACGAGGCAGCAAAAGGGGGGTGACAGCAGCACCGCCGCGTGAAAACCAAACCCAAACCAAGCGCTGCTGCATTCCTGGTTCTGTTTCCCAGACCCACCGAGGAGAAGCCCAGCTCCTGATAGTTTTCCCGTGTCTCTGACAGCATCTTCCCTCCTGCAGGCGCTGATGCGGCCGGGCCGGAGCCCAGCAGCTCGGACAGCAGAGGGGAGCGGCCGGAGCCCTACAGCAGCGTGGAGGAGGCGCTGCTGGGAGGGGAATCCAGCTACATCCAGCAGCCCCTGACTCCCGACAAGGAGGATGCGCTCCAGGCCGCCACCGTGGCCAACCTGCGTGCGGCTCTGATGAGCAAGAACAGTTTGCTGTCGCTGAAAGCCGACATGCTGGGCGAGGACAGCTCGCTGCTCTTCGAGTACCTCCCCAAAGGCACGCACTCGCTCTCCCGTAAGTTGGCCGCCTTCTACTTTTTTTTTTTGTTTGTTTGTTTTTAGTGACTTTTTAAGGGAAATCTTTAGTGAGGAGAAAATACAGGTCACCGGCTGGTTTGTTGCTGCTGGTGTGTTTCTATGCAGGTTTAAGTCCAGCTTAACCCCACTTTCCGTAAGATTTGGAAATTTTTGTCTGATATTGATCCAGCTTTAATGTTAACTGCTGAAGTCATAGAAGAAGATGTTCAGCCTGTAGCGCTTGCCCTCAAATTTCTGTTTTGCTCATTTGCACAATGGTTCTTACAAACAAATACAAAATATTTCAGTCATTATGGGAAAGGTTTTGAATCCAAACTTGATTGATGTTGAACAGCTTGAATGTTGCTCCTGTGTCTGTGGAAACAATTGGGGTGTTGTAGATTGCTTGATCTTTACTTCTTGCAGTTTAATTTTAGACCTGTAAGTAGTGAGCAGCTATTGATTTTGTTGTGCTTGCACCTGGAAATGAATATTTTTCTGCTGGTGATCTGTTGGAGACAGCTGATGTGAACTATTAAGTGTGGACAGTTGATTTTTCAGCATATTTCTGTGTTCTCTTCATTGCAGCCTGATTCTCTAGTGAATAAAGAAGGAAATAATTAATGCTGTATTTTAATAATCCTCTGAGAAGATATTCCATTTGTGGAATGGAATAGAATAGAATAGAACAAGCAACAGTTTTCTCAGTACTACATATGAATTTCCAGCAGAAAAGGTTTATCTTTATCTATGCTGAGGAAACTGACCAAGTAAATAGAATGAAAAGTTCACTCGGATATCTATTGTTCTATTTTCTTTTTGTTTCCTCAATGGGAAAAGACAGATAACTTTAATGGTCATAGAATTAGAGAATGAATCCCAGAATCCCAGAATGCTTTGGGTTGGAAGGGACTTTGGAAATCATCTTTTTCCAACCCATTGCCATGGGCAGGGACATTTTCCACTAGACCGGGGTGCTCCAAGCCCCATCCAAGTGGCCAGCTGGTTCCTGGAGTTGTGTGACAAAGGGAAATAATTGCACAATGAAATGTCAGACTTACTGTCTCTTTTCACTTCTTATATCTGAACAATAGGATTGTTTTTAAAAAAAAAACCAAAAACCTTGAAGTTTCTGTACCTTATTCTGTAGCTTAAATATTTGTGGGGAATGGTTGGTGCAGTGTTCTGGTTTCTTTCACAGTAACTCACTTGCAGAAAGATCTCCAGTTAAATCAGATTTAAATGGTTCAGATTGGGCTCCAGGGTTGAAAATCCCTTAGCTGCAGTGGAACAGCACAGATGTGGCTCAGTGCAGTGGCAGGGTTTGGGTGCAGGGAGCAGAGTGCCCTGAGCTGGCTCAGGGGTGGGTGGGAGCCTGGATCGATGCATGACCACAGGTGATGGATGCACCATGGGTTTGGACCTGTGGCTCCTGACAGGTGAAATCAGCAGTTTCATCTTCTGTCTTGATAAATTGGAATAATGCCAGGACTGCCCTCTACCCATCATCCTGCTCCTTGTTGGAGGGTTTAGGTTTTATTTAAAAACTGAAGTGCCACTTGACATAAAGATAAATGTGTACAAAGCAATCATAAATCCAGGTTAAAAATTAGAGATTGCCCAGCCACCTGAGAAACAGAGTTTGGGAATGGGCATGGTGCAGGCAGAAGGCCAACTGGGTTTAAAATAAAGCTTAATACATTTAGTAAAGGGGGTAGTTCATAGCTCACTGAGGGGTGCCATGGCCCAGGAGGTCCTGTCCAGCATGTATTTGAGGTCCTTATTTTCCAGTCTTCTCGCTACTACTTGGATTTCATTCAGCTGAGCTTCAATTATCTCATCTTTATGGAAACAAAGTGAAATGCCCAGGTCAAAAGGAAGACTTTCTGCTTGGTCTGCAGCTCTCACAGCAGTCAGGGATGTGGCTGTGGCCTGGTAAGAGGGTTTTTATAGAAGCCAGGAGTTAAGAGACGTATTTTTCTTTCATCTTATTCAGATTCACAGGTATCAATTTATTTTAATCACTTGAAAAAGATCTTGTGATATACGATTCCCTTTTAAGTGGTCATTACTGAATACAACAGGACATCAAGTTTGATGATAATTTTCAGTGTATAAAATGACAGTGAAGCAAGTGGTAAGAAGGCTGTGGAGATGTAAAAGCACAGTCTAGGTTGGTCCTGGCTTTGTAGGTGTTTTTGACATTTTTCTTCAAAAACAATTTGAGGATGTTGAGTCATTTTCAGTCCTGGGTTATATTAAAAAAAAAAAAGGGGAGGAGGGAGTAGGCAGGAGCACAGTGAAAAAGACTGAATTGAACAAGACAACCAAACCCAGTGGTTTTCATCTGTCTTGATTTGAAAAGTAATGCACTAATTTCAGGGATTATAAGTGATCGGTCTCTCTTGACTTCAAAGAAGTGAGGTGTTTTTTAATCTTGGCTGCTATCACTGGATTGTCTTCTCTTACAAAGCACTGCAGTAGATAACTGCCTCAAGGAGCAGTATTCAGGTTTGGTTTTGTTTTGGTTTTTTTTCTGAAGGAAAAAAGACTTAATTGAGGTGGACAGATTCAAAGAGGGTGTTAAACATGTTCAAAATTTGGATGATCCATTTCTAAAGGGGATATTACTCTCCAAGTTACTGTGCATATTAAAAGTTTTCACTTGCTCTTCCACATAATTCTTCCTGTTTTAGAAGCTAGAGGATATTCCAAGGTTTTCATGTTACCCCATGTTCTTTTTAACTAATTCATTATATGATCATATGAGGTACGAACTCAACATTCTGCTGGTGGAAAATGAAGCCCAGAATGTGTGTGTGGGGGTGTTGTATCACTGTGGTGAATTTCTGAAGTTAACCAGTTCAAACTCATTTAAAATCAGAAGTGAAAACTTAAATAGCTTGCCATTTGGGTGGCACAGTTGCCATATAACCTGCAGCTGAAGGGCTCTGAGAGTTTGATGTTCATGATGTGTGATCAAGATTAACGTTGTTCATATGCTTGTCAGAAACCTGTAACACACAGGATTTGCAGAAAAAAAATGTGTGAGTTACTCATGGGTTACACCAAGGAACCCTAGGTTTCCCCTAGGGAACTGCTGCTTACTGAACCTGCCTGGCTTGTTGCTGGGGTTGCCTTTCAGATAAGATATCCTAAGAGTTTTCCTGGTCTTGCCATGTCTTCCTGGTTTGTCTCTAAATACAGGTGGTTGTTCTGTTATTTCCACTCCAGCAGAGCTGCTCTGGAGAGCTCCTTGGTTTAATAACATGTCTTATTTCATTTATGAGCCTGAACTTTGGTAGCATTGTTCCACACGGTTACATCACACAGCCAGAAGTCTCAAAGGCTTCAGTCGAATGTTTTGAGATGGTTTTGCCAAGTATAATCAAGAGAACAAGAGTTTGAATATTCATCAGAAAATGAGGTGGTTAGTTTACATCCTTGTTTTCTCATTTAAAAAAAAAAAAAAGAAAGAAAACTTTCAGATTGTGGATGGGGGATGATTCCCTTAAAGGGCAGCTTCCACATTTCAGAGTAGCACATTTGAAGGCTTTTTTATATGTCTAAGTTTGGCTTTTCCTGTTTACCCTGTTGCATCTGAAACTGTTTATAGAAGCAATTCCTATGAAGCTTCCAGTCCAAGTGATTACATGGTACACAGAGCCCTTTCTTTTGGGCAAACCAGCTAATAGGTTATTTTTAGGTACTGGTTCATTGGAGCCAATAATTTATCCTTGCACTGGATGTTAAGAAATACATTTTACACTGTGGCAAACTTTCCCAGGAAGAAATTAAAGGTATTCAGTTTGGTGTGGAATTTTTGTACATGGTAAAATAATATTTAGGGGAGAATGGATGCAATTTTAAATGAGATATAATAATTTTGCCTTTCTCTTTTCCACAATAATTTACTGTCCAGCTGTCACAAGAATTCTGTATTCACACAAATATTGCTAAAGCCCTACTTCATTTTCTGTGTGCAGAGCTGACTGAAGGAAAGTGGTTTTAACTCCTGATACAGAAGTTAAAATACTTTTGGTTAAAATTTGTTTTAGTACAAGTGTAGAAGGGAAAAGGATTTCTCATAGTAAAGTCAGAATGGACATAAATCTGTGTTTTTGTGTACAAAGTGTGGGTCATTGATGTGGGTTTCTCTCTCTTGTGTTATTTGCAATTGCTGAAAACAAATAAATATGATTACTGTTTGAAAACTCATCTTTGTTGTGTTGTATATCTTTGTGTGTTTGTACACCTTGGATGATAGTTTATTGCTTCTCTGTGTTTTATTCCATTGCCTGTTTGTTAGCCTCAATTTTTGCTTTAAGAAGTGCAGAGGTTTTTTTGGAACCTGTGAAACTCTGGCAAGGTGCTAATAAAGAGTTCATCAAGCCAGGCCCCACTGGTTTATTTTTACTGCATGCTAAAATACTATTAGTTCAAAGAAGGGTAACCCAGGGATGCCTTTGGGGCAGTTTGAGTCTGTTTGGGATGTGCAGGGGTGAAAAGAAGTTATATGTGTCTGTCTAGGCAGGAATTCTGCTATGGACCTGCCGAGCTGGATTCCTGGCAACAGTTTCTAACAGGAAATGCAGATAAATTCCTTTTTTCCCCTGAATTCTTCCTGTCTTGGATTTCTGGCATTTTGTTGTCCTACTTTAAAATGACAACAGCAACAGATGAGCAGCACCTGAAGGAAACCTTGGAGCATTGTTATCCCAGCTGAATAGCAGTAACTGAGTTGGGAAAGATATCAGTCTGCAATCAAAGCAGAGGAAAGTAAATCAAATATCCAGCTTGTGGCACAAGAGCAGAATTTCCTTTGAGAACTGATAAAAAAAAAGTGAGGTTTGGGATTGTTCACGTTTTGAAACCTTGATGTGGTTTCACTCGAGTGCTTTGTTGTCACTCAGATCACAGCGCATTGTATTTGGACGCAGTGTAAACTGTGACTTGTTATTTGTAGCTGCATTAAAGAGTGGTTTTTTTATGGCCCTGAAGGTTCTCATCAGACTCTTTTTTGCTGGAAATGAAAAAGCCTTTAGGACATAGAGTGCTTTAAATATGAATTTGTTTATTTTATGCCATATTTGCTTCTGGTTTTGCTGCCTTGTGTTTCAAAAAGAACAACCTGCTCGGCATGTTATTCTAATATTCAGTCAAGGCATATGCTAAAGTTTGTATAATAATTTATAATATACAGTGATATTGATGACACAGTCTTTATATGTATTTAGCTTTGTCATTGATCCTCAGGGCAGTTTCTGGAATACTGTTTTCCATTTTGCTGTTGCTACAGTGTAGGCGAGGGCCGGACACAGCATGTTTTCCTTTTGAATTATGGGAGATTTTTAGACTGTAATGGCTGTCAGGTATAATTGAACAGTTTTGTACAAATATTTGAACCTCTGTCCTTGCTAAATATAGAGTGACAGGAATCCTTTTTTCCATCTTTTTATAAAGCACTTTGAGATCAAGTACTGACAGTCTAATATTAAATAAACCACCACGGACAGATCTTGAGATCTGAACCAGTGACATAAACTTCCAAGAAAGTTAGTGGAATGAAGTTTGCATGTACATTCCTTAAAGGTGGAAGTGTATGTGTTCAGAATGGTGTTTCTCCAAGAAAAATGTGGATATTTGTGCTGCACTGTGCTTCTTTCTCCCGACGGACTCTGTAGTGACCGAGCCCTGCGATGTCACTCCAGTACACACAGACATTTGGGTGGGGAGGCTGACTTTTAAAAAAAAATAACAAACCACAACCTATCAACCAGAAAGACCAAAAGCCTGGCATCCCTGTCCTGCTGCATTCCCTCCCACTGACAGAAGATGAGCTGCGAGTGCTGGGGCGCTGCCTTTGCGAGGCCGTTTTTAAAGCCACCAGCTGGTGCTCGTTCACGTGGGTGAGATTCGTTTCCTGTGTTCCCCAGGGCCTGGCACCAACTCGAATCCTTCAAGGGGTGAAAGTGATGGCAAAGTGGAAGCACCATCTCCCCCGCTGCCTTCAGCACACCTTGCCACTCAGAGCCCACCTGGGATCTGCTCTTCTGGTGAAATGTCACCAGAAACTGGGATAAAAGGAGAGGTGCCTTCCTCAACCCAGGTAAGATCAGGAGGGAGGGGGAAATACAAAGAGTTTGAAATACAAAGGTATCTGTTTGATCAAATCCTCCCCATTTAGGCGTATTTTGAAAGATCTAATACCTTATACTTTAATCTGTGAGCTTTTTTAAAAAAAATACAGGTTATTTTAAAACTAGAAGTCTCTTGAGGGTCAGGACTGGTGCTGCCCCAATTTTAGTTTTTCTGCCTTGTTTCAACAGCACTTCTGTTCATAAACCACTGGGGTTTTGTAAATATAAATGCCCCTTTTATTGTAAATCCCTTAATTTGCACAACATTGCATGTAACATTGCATGTAATAATGGCATGAGACCTCAGCTACCCGTTGCTTACTTCTGGTGCTGGGCATTTGGATTTTTTCTAACTGTCTAAATTCAGACAGAAGTGGGCTGGCTCTCTCTATTACAGAAGTCAGAAGTTTGACTTCATAGCTTTGAAGCATAGAAGTTTGAATCCATAGCTTTCTGTAGCATTTCTTATTATTTTTGAATGATAGTCTATTAGACAAATGGGAAAACACAGATTTTGCTTTGCAGTCCCCATAGAGCAAAGTGAGGTGGTCTGCGCAGACCTGCCAAGGCTGCAGCACGTCTCTGCCTCACACAGGGCTGCCATCTGCCACACACTGGCATATCACAAAGGATTTATAAAAAAAAAAAAGATAAAATCAGCTTTTATTTAGAATTTGGATCAGCAGCGCCAGAGGGCACTGCAGAAAGGGAGCTTTGCAGAAGATGTTTGTGTTCTACAGGCTCTTCTGTGTGGAAAGGAAAAGTACCTGAGGAGGGCTAAGGGAGAATTTTCCAGTTCTGTTGATTCAACTAAAAATACTCTGTCCAGCATTTCCCACTGGCCTGAGTGGGAGCTACGGGTGCTTAGTGAGACTGGAAACTGAGTAGATATCCAAGACTTAAACAGGAGTGCTGATTACTGTCTTTAAAACACCAAATGATAAGGTGTTATGAAGCAAGATAAGGGCCCAGTTCACTGCTCTGGCAGTGACAGCTTTGTAAAGACACTTTGAGGTGCCAGCTCAAACAACTGAGCCTCCCTCAGAGCAGGGACAAAGGCAGTGACAGCGATGGGAGTCAGAGCTCTGCCTACAGAACAGGTTCTTGTAAATGCCTGCCTTAACTTCCCTGTGCTTTTCCTTTGCAGGCCACCTATGATGGATTGCTGGCACTTTGGCAGTTTGATAACTCTGACTCAGGTAAGCAGAGAGAAAAATACATCTTTAAACCATCCTTATTTTATCCCAGAAGAGGCTGATCCGTGCGTGTGTACCCGCGGCTCTGTTTCAGATTTGAGTTTCCCAAGATCTGAAGACACAGACATCGCCACCGATGGGACATTCCTGGATTCAGCCCTGGCCAAGAGGCTGACCTGTGGCTTCTGCAGGAGAGTGTTCCAGTGTGCTGAGGAGCTGCAGGAGCACATCCACAAGCACGCCTTCTCCATGCTGCTCCCACTCAACATGCTCGACTGCTCCCCGCCCGGCATTACTGCTGGCCAGCTCGGCCGCTTCCAGTGCTCCAAGTGCCCCGCCAGCTTCACTCTGAAATCCAACATGGATAGGCATCAGAAGAACATCCACTTCCACTGTAAGAAGATGCAGTGTCCTAACTGTGCCAAGCTCTTTCGAGACAAGACAGACTTAAACCGGCACCTTCTGTCCGTGCACTCGAGCGAGCGCACCTTTGTCTGTCTCTGCTGTGGGAAGGGCTTCGGCACCCAGAAGAACCTCAGTAGCCACGTGAAAATGTGTTACCTGAGCTCTGCCCACCTGGCTGAGCTGGAGCTTTTGGACAGTGTAGGACTAAGAGAGGATCCTGAGGATGTGTAGCTGCTGTTGTTGTGTATGAGATACTTCCTTGAACTAGGAAAAGCAAATTGTGCCGTGCTGCGAATAAATGTTCCACAGGTGTAATTTCATACACTAACTCCCCAAAGCTGATCAGTTGATTCTGTGCTGGTTCCAGATGCTGTGTCACTGCAGCCTTGGGGCAATTTTTGTGCAAAGATAACTTTTTTGGGTCCATAAAACAGGCACTTTGGCTGTTTTATTTGAGTGCTCATTCTGTATTCTGACACTACCTTCAACTGCTTTATCAGTAGATCTCAAAGTGCTTTATAAAATAAATGGTGATGTTTTCATCCAATTCCTCAGGAAAATAACATTCCTCAGGTTGTTGAAATTGATAGCAATAGAATTGATAATAGAATTCAGTTCTGAGTTCTGCTCTAGTGCTCTGTCCATTAGACCATTTGGGCATTCCAGGAGTTTTCACTGTGAACTTAGGAGCTGTGGAAGCACTGGGTTGCTGTTTGTAAAGGGGTTTTCTGTGTCTTTCAAAGGAGATAAACATACTGCTTGTTCATATGTTCAGCAGGGAATGTTATTTAGGCTTGAAAGTTGTTGCAAGGCTTGCATCTTTAACTGAAGCTATACTTCAGTACTTTCAGAGCTATTTTAAAAAAACATCCAGGGGCATGGCTGTGGTTTTCAGGGATTCTCTACGTTTTTGTGACTCATTTGGTTTATATACTGTAATTAAGTTAGCCAGGCTCAGTGTGGTGGTGTTGAAGCAGAGGAAAGAGGCTTTACATAGAGTTAATTGTAACTTGAGGTGTGCATACAGAATCAGTAATGACTGTTCCTGGTGGGTAGAAATCTGTAATTCCTGTTTCGTTCTATGAAATTCACTTATTTTTTTAAAAATATGAAATATTTCTGTGTCTCTTGCTATGTATTTACATACAAAACCAGATTATGGCAACTGTGAAATGAAAGTAGCATAATTAAGAGCAGTGCTTCCCAGCTGCTCTGTGTGCAGCACAGCTTGTCAGCATGTTGGGTTTCTTTCCTCAGTGTGAGAGACAGCTGAGGAGGAAAAAAGCTAACTTCTACAAACGTTCTCTAGAGTTCTTCAGGCAAGTTCTTTCTCATGATACTGTTGCATCTCAGGGAGACAAAAAATGAGAAATATTAAGTTGTGCACAATCTGGACTTAGTGAGGAGCTTCTTCCCCAGTCCTTTCCTGTGGAAAGGTGAATGAGAGAGCCCATCAGCTCCTGCTGCCCTTGTGCTTGTGGAGAAGGAACAGGTATATTCTGGGGCAGCTCTGCTCCACTTGTTCCTGCTGGCAGTCGGAGCTTCAGGGAGACGGCTCCATGCTGTGCCAGGGCTGGGAAGCCAGAGTTTCCCTGCTTGGCTTAGTTCTTACTCTTTTGAGCAGGCTGCAGTCAGAATTGAGGATAAATTCCTATGTAATCACTGTAGCACACTTGAATCATTTGGGTTTAAATGTTGTGGTTTTTGCAAAGTCAGGTTCGTTTTTTCAGCTCTCGTTCCCATTGACATCTTTGGTTTCGAAGATCTCGGCTGCCTGTGAATGTGTGTAGCTTTTAGTGTCAGCTTCCCTTGTGACAGATGTCTGAGTAATTGCCTCATTATTTATTTTGCTCTCAAATAATCAGCAAGTCAGAAAGGAGAAAGCTGAGCCAGAAAACAAAGTTGTAACCCAATGAGTCTTATCTGGAAATTTGGGACCAGCAGGGAAGGATTTGTCTGACTCGGGAAAGGAAGATGCCAGCAAAAGCAATTTCAGAAAACTTTAAAAGGTTTCATTACATAATAATAGTTAATGAGGTCTCATGTTTGCTCATTTTTCTTGTATTTTAGAATTTAATTCAACATGGAATTATTTTTCTGTAGTCAGATCCACACTGTCCCTAATAGAGGTTTTAGTAGTATTTTCCTTGGCCTGTGCATCAGAGTGCTTCCTGACTTCAGCACAGGGAATTTCTAGGCCTTCCCTTTAGGATCAGGACTAGATTTTTTTTAATTGTTAGAGCTGAAGGGTATAACAGGGCAGAACTTTATTGGGTTTGTGTAGAACAGGTGTTGAAAGCAGGATTTTACTGCTAGGAAATGGCATGGGAAGCTGATGGGAGGTGTGAGTCTGACAGTTAAATTGCACCTTACTGTTTATAACCTTAAATATTAAGAGGATTTAGCGGACAAGAATACTCCAGAAGTTTGTGAATTCTTTCTAGTAACCCAAAGAATGTAGTATTTCAGTGATTATTAACCAGATGACAGTTTACAGAGTTAATCCAGAGCAGCTCCATCAGGCATCACTAGTGCTTTTCCTTCACTCTCAGGGATGTAGGGGCCTGTTTCCTTTAACAGCCTCAGTGAAATAAGTTACTTGAGATGATAATACCAAAGATTTTTCCCCAAGCATTATTGTGTTGGTTTTAAAAAAACACATTTCCATAAATATTTTAGTGGCATTAAATACACAGATTTTTACTGTGTCACTGTTTCTATTTCCTTCTCCATTTCTTGGTGCTGTGTCCAGTAGCTCTTTGCCCATGCTGCTGCTGTTTATCACCTTGATGATCATATTAAAGATGATTTCTTAGGATCTTAATGCTGCTACACTTAATGCTGCTCTATAAAATATTGTCGTTTAGACAAAGGACAATGCTCGTACCAAAGCTGGTATTTTTGCATTAAATAGATGTACTGTGGGTGCCTGTATTTTACAGGACTGTAAAAATGTTAATGCTGCAATACACTCATTTTTCTGACTATGCTGCTGGTTTTGAGGTGTTTCCTTTTGTAGATATCAGAACTAAATATGTGCCTATTTGGTGCAAAAATAGTTTTCAATAAAATTATAGCTGCAAACAGTGTTCTGTGAGTATTTTTAAATACAGAAGCTGAGAAGATTGGGTTTGAGTGATTCAAGCTGAATGCAGGCATGAGGGATCTTGGAATTGTACAGAGTCAGGAATTGGCTGTTGGAAATCCATGGATGTGTTTGGATCAGGTGGCTGGGAAGGAGCTTCCTAGAGGTGCTGGTCATGCACTGTATAAGAATTAAAAATATGTAAATGATTAAGGGGTAAGAGTGTGATTTCACTAACTTAATGGTGAAATAGTCAACAAGAAGACTGTTTTGAGATGTTCTGAGAATAATCTGTGTGTTCTGCTTTCTCTCTTGCAGTCAACGAGTTCACAGTCATCAGGAAGAAGTTCAAGTGCCCGTACTGCAGCTTTTCTGCCATGCACCAGTGCATCCTGAAGAGACACATGCGGTCCCACACGGGAGAGAGGCCCTATCCCTGCGAGATCTGTGGCAAGAAGTTCACCCGCCGGGAGCACATGAAGCGCCACACCTTGGTAAGGGCAGTGCTGGGGGCACCAGTTCAGGGTAAAGAGAGCAGGAGCTTCAGCTCATTTAAATCTGGAGTTTATTTGCCACCCAGGGCTTATCTGAAGTCTTCTCCTGTATCTTTTTCCCCTGCCTTTCCAAGGCCTTGTGGCTGGCTGCCTATTCATTCTCTTCCTGCTCTCCAAGTCCGGCTAGAGGCTTTCCTGGGTTTTGGTTGGATACTAGCAAAATATTCTTCACTGAAAAGGTTGCTCAGCTCTGGCATAAGGCTGCCCAGGACAATAGTGGAGTCACCATCCCTGGAAGGGTTTAACAAATGTGTAAATGTGGCTTTTGGGGACATGATTTAGTGGTGGACTTGGCAGTGCTGGGGGAACAATTGGACTTGATCTTAGAGGCCTTTCCGAATCGTAACAATTCTGTAATTCTAAGACTTGGTGCACAAAGCTTTAAAACACATTGCTCAGCAAGAAGTTGAGGCAAACCTACTCTGGTCTGGCCATGCTTAGTTATCAAAAATAACACCTTATTAAAGAGGCTCCTCAGCTCTGATTGTGAGGCTGGTGCTGGTGTCTGACTCTTCACAGCTTCTTCAGGAACAAAATTTTAAGATGAACTTGGTTTATTTTTCTTTTCAGGGTAGAAATTATTTGCCATCCTAAAGAGGTTCTCAGAGCTTGCTGTAGAGGTGAAATTGTGGCAGAGCAGGTAGTTTCTAGGCAATAATTCCAGCAGCAGTGCCAGCAGCAGGCCTGGCTCACCACCAAGAATGCACCAGGTCCTGCACCAGGATCCTGAATTTTCCACAGCGCCCAAATCCCCATCATCTCCTTCCCTTCCTTCACTGCTCCCATGTCTGTTTGGATGAGTGCCCAGCTATCTTCTTGGGTGCTGCCTGCTCCCTAAGATGTCCCTACCTTCTTTCCTTGGAGTGCTGGAGTTCAGGAGGCAGATTCCAGCATGAGCTTGGTCCTGCTGCAAGCACACAGGTTTTGAGATCTGTTACTGGTTTTGCAGCAAGGGAACACCTTGTCATGCCAGCTGATTGCCTCCAGCATTTTATTTCTGAGAACTTTCCCTTTTTAAAATTTTATTTTCTTAAGTTTAGGATGTTGTCAGCATATTTCCATTCTCTTCCTTGAAATATTGGACTATCATATTTCTAATGGCACTGCCCCATGCTGGGGATCAGATGCTGTTTCTGTGTTTAATACTAATTTGCCTGTGAAGGGAATAAGATTTTGTTCAGTTGCATCCAGGAATATGTCTCACTTTGAACCTACTGACTGAACTGTTAGCATTGGAAAAGAGGGAGAGAGGTGATCAGTTTTTTAGTAGAAATGCAGCCTGCTCTAGTGGAAGATGTCCCTGCCCATGGCAAGGGGTCAGAACTAGATCAGCTTAAAGGTCCCTTCCAACCCAAGCCATTCTGTGATAATTACAAATTGGTTTAGTACCTGGTTTATAATTTCTTTTTTATATGGCTCTTTTAGCCATTATTCTGCACCCCTGACCACCTTCTGTTCTCCTATTCAGCTTTTGATGCCTGAAAATCATTCCTGTACAAGTTGAAAATGACTGATACCTATAGATCCTGCTGGATGTCTCTGAGCAGCCCTGTCCAACTGCTTTAAAAAAAGTAATAAAATGTAATGCCTTTGCTTGATGCAGTAGAATAATGTCGTGGGGACTGGCTCAGAGCAGGGGAACCTGCAGCCAGAGCATATCAGAGGCACTCAGAGGCTTTGAACACGGCTGGGACTGGTGCAACACAGAGCCTGAGCCAGTGTCCTGCAGTAGTGAGGGCTGAGGGGCTACAATGGGTCAATTTGTCCTCTTCCCAAGGAGCTTTAGCTCAGCTGAGTATTCCAGAGAGCAGGGTTGTGGAGAGGCAGGTGGTGAGAGCTGGTGATTCCATGCTGAGGCAGGAGCAGGGAGCAGACATCCAGGCAGCTGCTTTAAAATAAAAGGAAGGACTTTAATCAGCAAAAGCTTTCCCCCAGGCTGTTGTGAGCATGAAAAGAAGAAACAAGCTAAAAAGGATTAGGGACTGGTGAAATGTACCTGAGGCTCTGGTGGCTGCTGGGCTGCTCAAAACAACCCCAAACCACTGGCAACACTGGATCCTTGTGTGCTTCTACACCATTTCCTAAAGTGTCTCCTGAGGAGCAGTGTCAGACACAGGGCATCGAGTGCGTGTGCTGTCCCCATGTGGTGTTAATATATAAAAGAATAAAGAAAAGAATTATAAAAGGAAAATACATACTGGGCAGCCCTGAAGCAGTCAGACAGTTGGACTAGAAGATTGTCATGGCTCACTTCCAACTAAACTTTTCTATATATAAATAAAATCAATATGTATTTTACATGTAGATATATGTAAGTGGAAGTAGCTGGTGAGGCTCCTTGTGGTGGAGTTTCAGAGTTCTCACTGCCCTGCTTTCCTTTGGCAGAGCAGCAGTGGATAGTTTGACAGGCTCCTTGCCTTCCATGCAGGGCACAAGTGGCCAGGGACAAATTTCACCTTTAATCAGATGTTTTGTGCTTCTCAAAGTATGTAATTTTGCTCATTGAATAGTATAGTTTGACTCTGGAAGTGAATTCTTTATTCTGCAGAGCATTTTCCTTGCTTCCTTCACTGGCCACATATTGTGTGATAGCTTCATATGCCCAGGATTCTTGCAGCATGAGTTATGGAAGAGAAACATTTTTGTCAAACCAAAGTAGTCAGAAACAGGGTGAGAAGTACATTCAGATGCAATTTTTTCGGAGATACAGGAGATATTCCAAGTGCTCCTGTTCTTTGGTTCTGGACAGCAATTGGAATCAGGAGGGAGACCACTAAACCACCATGACATTAACACTGGTTTGATCAGGGTTGTTCTTCTCTGGTGTTCACAGAACCTTTGGATTTTATTTATTTTATTTTATTTTATTTTTCCTCTTGGTGGTGGGTGTGATACAACTACTGCACCCCAAAAAAACAGTAGGAAAAAGGGAAAAAAATTATGCTGCCAGTTTGTCTCGGACTTATGAGTGTGATAATGAACAGGCAGTCCCAAAGGATTTTCCACTGTGTGTCATCACTGCAGGGCTGAATTAATCATGGTGTGTTTGAGTTCATGGTGGAAGCCAGTTGCGATCTCAGGTAGCAGTTGTGGATTTGCCTTTGAAAGCACACAAGAAAAGCTCTCATTCCATCTCTGTTGGCATTCATCTCTTTGGTCATTCTTCTTCTCCAGGTCCACAGCAAAGATAAAAAATACGTCTGCAAGGTCTGCAACCGGGTGTTCATGTCAGCAGCCAGCGTGGGGATCAAGCACGGCTCCCGCCGCCACGGCGTCTGCGCCGACTGCTCCGGCCGCGGCATCGCCGGGCACCTGGACCACAACGGGGGAGAAGGGTCCCCAGACGAGTGTTACCCTGGGGAAGGGCAGTACATGGAAGACCCAGATGACATCAAAGTGGAAGGAGATGAAGAGATGGGAGATGATGATGACATCAAATGGAAGGATGACGTGGGGATGTCACAGGATGATGTGATTTTAGATGATGACAAAGATGTCGACTCCCCGCAGGAGCAGGAGAACTCTGGGGAGAACGACAAGGATTTTACCTGGATTTCTTAGGGATTATTTTTTGTTTGGTTTTTTTTTTTTT